>QXTE01000087.1:6952279-7010841 GCA_003942145.1 Platysternon megacephalum
TTCTTATGTTCTAACCTAAATGAACCCAAAGTTATGGAGACAGATATGAGTCAAGGAAGCCAGCAGAGTATCAGAAACCTGGAAAAATCTCTGACTGGATGGGCTCAGGCGTTTGGTCACAAGCTGAGGTGGTTAAAAAGTTTTGGATTTTTTTTAAGCAGAATTTTTTTATTGTTTCTTTAAACAATCAAACACAGCAAGCAGCAAATATTTGGCCACACACCTCTGAAACCCCAAACCATGTTCAGGTTTTGGCAGACTAATTTCAGCTTTTCAATTAAAAAAACCACAACAAATTTTGAAGGAAAGCAGACATTGTCCGTGATTTTTTTCTGCTTTTTAAAAACCCCTAGTTTTCGATCCAAAAAAAGTTTTGACGGAAAATATTTGTCCAACCCTTTTAATGAGCTTTAGTGCCTTTTAGCACTAGCTGATGCTGAGAACTAGTGATATCTTGTAAAGGTGAGTTGAGAAGAAGTTTTCTCAAAACTGGGTTTGTGCCGAGATGCGGAAGGTTTTTAAATGTTTATTTTTCCCAGGGCCACCCGTGGGGGGGGAGGCAAGTGGGGCAATTTGCCCTGGGCCCCGCAGGGGCCCCCACAAGAATATAGTATTCTATAGTATTGCAACTTTTTTTTATGGAAGGGGCTGCTGAAATTGCTTTGCCCCAGGCCCCCTGAATCCTCTGGGCGGCCCTGACCAGCAAAAGAGGGCTTTTGCCAATATGGCTTATATCAGTTCGTGGAACAAAATGCTATGCTGGTTAAATGACTTTTTTTCAAGTATAAGTGCATCGGCGCAAGGGCTTTTGCTGTTATCAAAATGTCATAAAAATCCACACCTCTAACTGGCATTATTACACTGGCAAAAGTTTTACGTGTCTAGCCGGGACAAGTTTTAGTTTTTAACACGTTAACACAGCTTGAGATGTGTTAACCTGCCTTTTAATAAGCGTTATCAGGGTTTTCAGCTGTGGTGAGCTGACGTGATTGAACAAGCATGACTGGCAACACATTATCTTTGCCTGTGAAGACAGGGCCTGCTAGCCTACAGGAGACTATTTTCCGTAAACCACGGAGGATGATTACAGTTCTAGTATCACCATCATCCCAATGGACAGTGAAGCAATTTCAGCTGATTTGTGGTTGATCTTGTCAGCAGCATTCCTCTCCGTGGGACTGTGAGCATGGAAAAAATGGCTGCTTTCACAACTCCTTGTGGCCTTGTCTAGGAAAAAAGGTGCTTTTTCAATCATTTGAGCCACCAGTTCTAACTGTGTCTATGTTGGTGCTAAGTGGGGTTTTCAGTTGAGCTAACTGGATTGAAACCCACACACCCCTCTTTCCCTAGTGTAGACAAAGCCATAGAGGCCCAGCAGTAAGACACAGGGCAAGTAGCAGGGGGAGGTTGATTGGACAGTACCTTACATGGCCAGCTGCCTCCTCCCCCCCCCCCCAACTATAAATGAGGCAGAGAGGACAACGGATTATTGTTTTTTGCATGAGCCTGGCTGTAACACTCCCACTCTCCCTCACTCCTTTTGATGGCCAGGTGGGAGCCAGAGGCAGCAATCTGTCAGAGATAAGCACAGAACCCTTAGGAGTAACTGACTGCTTCCCAGAGCCAGGAAGGATATTTTTGCTAGGGTGTTCCCCACCACAATTTAGTCTAGCGTGGAGGGTTCCCCCCCCCCCCAACAAGAATGCATGTTTTATGCCTTCCTGGGAGGACTGATCAGTTCAGTTATTCAAGGGATTTCACAGGAGTTTTCCATCACTTGTTATTCTCTGTCAAGCAGCCCTTGGAGGAGCTGCAGCTCACTCGGTTAAGCTAGGGTCTGGTGACTTGAGGGCTAGTCGTTTGGTATTTTTCTCTTGCAGCAAGCAGCAGGGCAGAAGGTCATGGCTGTATGGGAAAGTGACACAGGACCAAGCAGCACCCCTCTGGTGCGGGGAGCCCCACCAAGCAGGATCTCCCACATCTGGATTACCTAGTTGTGTGCCAGTGCCAGGGATCATAGATCCATGAGGTTGTTAGCCTCACTGTAGTGATGGGCTTCCCCGAATAGGAGGTCACATGTAGGCACTGGGAACTCAGCTTATGGAGCTGGTCACTGGGATATGATTGATAGACCAGCTATTCCCACCCCCATGACCTTTTGCACATCCATCCAGTTAGCTAGAGCTAAACTGTTACCTATAAAGGTCATTGCAAATCTTTGCACCACAAATCTGCATAGTGTACTTTAGATACAAGATTGGCATTAACATGTGTGAGCATGGGACTAAGTGTCTATAAGGGCTTTGCCATCTCTAATTTCTGTCTTGTAAAAAAACCACCCACAAATTTCTAGAGTTTTCCACTTTATTCCTTGTTCTGTTTTATTTCTTGTGCTCACATAGGAGAGATGAAACATTGGAATGTCAGAAGCCCTTTCATTCACATTACACTCCAGTTACAGTTCGGATGGCACAATCACATTTCCCGTACACTTATATGATAATGATTTCCAATCAAAAATATTTCCCTTGGGAAATGAGTGGTCCAGGTAAACATTGTGGATAATGGAGGGTGATAAGACACGGTCCCACATATAAAGGTCACTTATTTCTCCCACAAAGCTTTGGGCCTTCTCAAAGCTACCCCAGAATGTGTCCGGATCTTGCCCCAGCATGACAATGCCCTGTGGTTGGATCCTATGCCCTGGTCTCAGCACTTTTCTTAGGCTCCTTTTACCATTTACCCAAAAGGCTGTGAGACCAGACTTGGATTCCCAGGTCACACACATGTGACTCCTAAAGGTGTCGAGTTTGGGGAGAGTGAAGTGTACTCCAGGACCACTCAGGTACAAACTAAAGGTGCCATTAAACTCTTGCCACACATTGAGTTCGTCATAGTGCTTGGTGCGGTAGGAGAAAAGAATGATTTCCCGATTGGGCGGTAACTCTGAGGCCACTTTCATGCAAAGTGTGAATGCTCCAAGACTCAAGGGCTGTGCTGGAGACAGGACAACATAGCTACTGTCTGTTTCTTCCGGGAAAATAAAGGCTTTGCCAAGGAGACCTAGGACAGAAATCATAGCTAGTTATAATCACACCTATCCCACAGCAACTGCAATTCTTTCATCACCTGACCCTCTTTGAGGAATGAATGGGTTTGATCAGAATAAGATCAGGAAAGACAGAATGTGAGTAAGGCAACATGTCCAGAAGTAATGAAGAACTCTCCACAAGCACGTGTCCACCTTTCAAACTAAGTGTGTGATACCGGCTGAAGAGAAAAGGATTTAATTTTCAGGATGGGATTTCATTCATTCTCCTTCACAGCCTTTGTGTTGCATGATAGGGTGGTTTGAATAAGTATTGCCAAATGGTGTGTCACCCTGGGGAGGGTTGTGTGATCATGCTCAGTTGTAATAAGTGATGGGCGAACCTTGAGGTCTTCTGAGGTGGCTGGGCTTTGATGAGATCACCCATTCAAAAAGGCATACACTCAAGTATATTAGGGGAAAGGATGGTCCAGTGGCTGTCGCTTGTCTTATACATAGATTGTAAACTCTTTGGGGGCAGAGACCATCCTTTTGTTCTGTGTTTGTACAGCACCTAGCACAGTGGGGTTCTGGTCTGTCACTTGAGCTACAAGACTCTATGGTACAAGATAATAATAATAACCCCTGCCACTGAGAAATGGAGGAAAGGATAACAGTACTTATGTGAGCCTTTTCTCCCCTTTGAGGGCAAAGGGGAGTCTGTGGTGGAAGCTTTAAAAAAAAGAACAGAAACTGATAAAGAGGAAGAAAATCAGAGGTCTTTGCTACAGCTAGTGCATGATACAAATGATCACTGATATATCTTAAGCTTGACATAACTTAAAGGGACACTGTCACAGAGTTTGGGCCCAAAACTAGACCTTTAAAATTGTTATAGTGTAACCCACACTCTCTCGTGGCTCTCCTTAGAGCCCTGCCCAGATACAAAATTTGCATCTGATCCATAAACATGGTTCCCGGGTATAAAACCGATATCCGCAGATTTGCAGGGCTCTAGCTCTCTGTACTTCTCGAGGAGCTAGTCAATAGAAGCTCATGCTTTTAGGTGTAGAGGTCTTGGGTTCGCTGCTGACCACCCATCCAGGGGCAGCATGTTACAATAGGGAGTAAATAAATAATAATATGAGTATAGCACTGCCATTGCAAACAACATAATTAAGACTGAGAAGAGAAAGTTGGGGGGTAGGTTAAGGGACTGGGATCAGGAGCCCTAGGTTTTATGTTCAATCTTACACTGACTCACCCTTTGAACATGGATACATTACTTATCCTTTCTCCACCTCATTTTCCCCCACCTGTAAAAGGAGAATACCTTGCATACCTCAAGGGGGCACGAGAGGTAGTGTCACGGAGTGTGTGGGGGGGTCCGGGCCCTGTACCCCTGGCTTCCTGCGATTCACCATAACTCTCAGCCAGCCAGTAAAACAGAAGGTTTATTGAGACGACAGGAACACAGTCCAAAACAGGTCTTGCCAGCACAGACAACAGGATCCCCATTAAGTAGGTCTATTTGGGGCCCCAGGGAGGCCCCGGCCTCGCTGGGAAGCCTAAGCCCCATCAGGCTCCCTCTTCCTTCCTAGCCAGCTTCCAAGAACTGAAAAACCCCTTCCAGGCGTCTCCTTTCTCCCTTCCCCCACGGCTCCTCCCCCAGCCTTTGTCCTTTGTCCGAATTCCCCGTCAAATGTGTTACCTGGTCTCCAACTCCCCTCCTGGGTTCTCATGTTACATGCTCAGGTATCTCCCTTCCCCCATGCAGGCAGTCCCAGGCCAGCTCCCCTGCAACCTTCCCCCTCAGTATTCAAATAACACAACAAAACATTCTCACTTCGTCACAGGTAGCAACACCTAATGCCTTTAAACTGCTCTGAGACCCTCCAATGAAAGTACTATATAAAGTGCCAAGTGTCATTACTATTTGAAGGAGGCTCTGCTCCATACAGGCATGGGGTGGGAATAGGAGCAAGGTGGCTTTATTCCACATATGTGGCTCCCCACAATCTGGTGCTTTTGTGGGGGTCTACCTGGCTCCTGGCATAAATTAAAATAACCTCAGAGATGCCCTAATAATTTATGCGTGGCTGCCCACCACAGTCCTTAGGGGCCACTGTTGTACCTGAGACTAGCCACAGTGAATCTGTGCTTCGGCCACGTCCCCTTCCCACAGGATGCCTTCTACACTGGGGCCTGTGAGAGGTAGTGGCACAGAGAGCTTGGGGGGATAGGGAGGATGCTTGGGGGAAGGTTAAGTGGCTAGAACCACCCAGGGAAGCCCCTGTGCTAGAGGTATTCCCAGGAGGGCAGAGCCATTGTCTTTACACTCCTTTTGGACACTACTGAAAGCAGCATAAATCAAGAGCATCAGCAATACTTCAAACACCTTCTTTGTTTAATAAAAACACACATTTCTGTCTTTTGTTATTTTTTTCCCCTTCCATCTCCCAGTTTTTCTTCTCTCTCCTTTTAAAATCTCTATCTGCTTTTCTGCCTCCTTTCTCTTTTCTCCAGAGTTCTACCGCTTTTCATTGTTCTCTTCTGTGTGTTCATTCTCATTATTCTCTTTCCTGTATAAAAGCTACCACGCTCCCTCTCCGTGTGCTTTAGCACTGGGTATGTGGGGAAGAAGCATAAGCTTTGTAGGAGGAATGGTATTAAAGTGAACCTAGGGGATCTGCAGTGATTTTGTCTGCCACATGAACACTGGGGTAATAATGAACAAGAGGTTCTCACTGAAAGTGACCTGAAGCCAACCAGCCTAATCCCTGAAGCCAAATGTGTCTGAAATCAGAATTTGGCCCCAGGTATCTGCTTTTACTGCAGAGAATTTGAAACATTAGCCATGTAGTGTAGAATCTTGGGTGACATCACGGAGTCATCCTGCCTAACTTTCAACTGAATCTTGTTCATTACTCATTAGACAGAGAAGATGCTGTGTTTCCCTGGGGATGGGTGAAGAACACATGTGGGGAAATAATTTGGCCTGCCTTGTAAACCAGTAGGAAAGGGGAAATGGAGATGCAGATCTGCACAACTCCTTCCTGACAAAGCTTGGGAAAGGAAGGGTGATCAATAGGGTGGCTCCAGTCATCTGTGTAAACAGTGGACGAAGATGACTTTGGGTGATCTGGGAGACTGATAATCTATTCATACTACAGAGGGAGAGAGTGTGTGTATATCACATATATGCTCCTGTAGTAAGTGTTTACATACTGTATTTTCCGCTCCTGATTTTGATCTATCTGCTGTTTTTTCCTTAGCGCATAATTTAAAACACTAGAAATAAGAACAAACCTGTAAAGCTCCATAGTTTTATGACAATTCTTTTATAGATTATAAAGAATCAGAACTGTGGAGAACAGTGATCCATCTGTGCTAACTTGCTGTCACTGGGTTATAACTGATGTTGAGGAGAGAGAATTCTATGCCCCAAGTAATAATACAGATGCAGCAGTGGTTTGGTGGCAGCATAAGCACATGAAAATTACCCACTAAGGTTATGTTTTTCATTTATTCAGGAATACAAATCTTCTTTGTACTCCACTCCAGGCAAGAGCCAGTGGAATCATCCCCTGGTGTAAAGTCATTTCCTGGGAAGATATTCTAAAATCTTTGGCCTCACCAGCCTCTCAAGGTCCCAGTTTCCAGGAATAACCAGTTCAGATGGCTGCTATTAATTAAACTGGGAAGAGCATCTTCAGTCTAAGGGACCATCCACCAGCTAAGTAAAGAGACTTACATTTGCAAAGTATATTTGAAGTAATAAAAAAGGGATTTATTTCACATTGTTGCAAGTTTGTTCCGCACAATGAGATGTTTAACTAGCATTTCTAGAGATAATTTTTTTGTCTCATCCTGAGCATTCAGTAAACACCATCCACATCTATTACTTGCCTTTTCCTACATATACAGAACTGCAACATCTCCTAATATTCTTCATTAAATGAGGAATTGATCTTCATGTAGCCTAAGTTTTGAGTGTGTGCGTTTGAATTAAGCAGACCTACCGTTCTGTTTTACTGGATTCTGTTCAGGGCTAGTTTTGGGAAGTAGTATCATCCAGTCAGCCTCAATGCTCAGGTAGCCTGGGAAAACTGAGAGGTACAGTATTGTTATTACTGTACCTTCTATTATTTGGAGGTACACAAATGATCTTCAACTATTTAGCATAGTGGGTCCCTTCCTACTTGTATGTGGGCCAGCTCCAGTCTATTGAGATTAGACATCACTTTATCTTTTGTAATTCCTGTGGTCCAAAAGGTGTTTTCATCTCTTTGTTTGTAACCTGCAAATGTAATTACTCTCTAGTCATTTCAGACCCTAAGAACCATTTCTCCTCAATGCAGGTTAAGCGTCTCCATCGTACTAAAGTCCATTTTTGAAGCAACTAACAGTTTACCTTTTCACCTCTAGCTTCAGAAGCAGGTTTTCAATCCCATAAAAAATTATAATCTCCACCACCCGCAAAATAATCCTTTCACAGGGACTTTAATTAAAGCTCTGACCCAGCAAAACACTTAAGTACATGCAAAACATCAAGCATATGAGCAGTTCTATCAATTTTGATAGGGAGTAATCAAGTACTTAAATTTATATACATGCCAAAGTGCTTTGCTGGAACAAGGCCTACAGAAGGCTCTCAACCAAAAGGGCACGGTCTTAAAAATGTAATTTCAAGTTACCACTGGGGTAAAAAGAGACAAATCCTGTCTGAATAGAGTTAAATAAGCAGTTCTGATTATGATGCTTGATTATTATTTATATTAAGATAGTGCCGTGAGGCTAAGTTTGTCTCTAAAGGAAATTGCATTGTAACCTTCCTTCTGGCACAGAAATAAGTAGGATAACACAAGTTTGATTATTTGCTTCTCCATCCCTGTATTCTGCACTCTTTCAGTTTAATCATCCTTGGGACTTTGTCAGAAATCATTGCATCAGCATGTGTGTGAATGGACATGAAAAGAATTCAGAAGACTAGATTTTGGTAATTAAACACTGAGTCCTCATTAAGATTTAAGTTACACAACAGAAATTAAGGCTAATCATTCAAGAAGTTCACCTCTCAGCAGTGGGAGAATTACATTGGCTGCAGGCCTTGCCTACAAACAACAAGAATCTTCCTCAACTCCAGCCACTGGTGGGTGGACAACAGTGCAACTGCATCCGTCCAAATGCCAAGCATAGGCAAGGCAAACTGCTTTCAAGGAGAGATAAGTGGCACTCATGCAAATTGCGGTTGAGCTTGTCTACACTAGGGGGTTGCACTGGTGCTGCTTCCTGGTTGGTGGCAAGTGATGGCTGGGATGGAGGCAAACCTCCAGTGTAGGGAAGACATTAGCCTGAGGGAAGCTTTACATCTGATTGATAAATCTTATTGTTTTTTGCATCTCTGTCCTTGCATCAACATTATGATTTTCAGCAATGTACTCACTTAAAGGACTCACGGGCCGACCAAAGACCTGCACTTCACACAGACTGAGGTATTCAGCTCGCCCGGGAATGGTTACTGTCACATACTGCCCTTGCATTCCTACACAGTCAAATGAGAGGGTTTCCTCATAATCCATGCGGAAAACTGTCCCACATCTGGAAAGAATAGCACTCTGATTAAAAGATAATGAGCTGTTGCACTATACATGGATAACTAAATCCATGACCAATCAGAATTTTTAAAAGATGTTACATTTTGAGTTAGGGTTGCACAAAAGACAGGCATATGCTCCTTTTTTCATTCTCATCACTAAAAAAAAATGGCTAGTTCTATTTGCTTCAAACTTTTCCCTTTGGGCTGGGACTAAGCAGAAAACAATCTGAAAACTACATTTTTTCTGTAAGTTAGAGTGGGCAGGATAACAGGCCATAGAATGGAAAACATCTTGCAACCTTCACTCCGGAGTTGTGAATGAGTCCAGAATGAGTTAGTGAGCTCGATCCAGTTCCTAGTGGATGGGCATCCTCATCATAAAAACCACCACCACAACTGGCACTAATTGATACAGTGGTTGAGAGTCCTAGAAAAGACCAAAAACTGAACTAGGCATGGAGACCAAAACCCCTTCTTACTTCTTTAATGGTCTCTCCACATTAAGGTGGTAGCAAATGGTATAGGCAACATACCTATGGCCACTGCATGCATTCTATGGATAAAATGTCATTCTCCAGAGCTGTCGCTCTAGCCATAACTAGTATTTAGTAAGGGGAAAAGAAACAGCTTCTAATTCACTCCATATTTCTTTGGCCCATAGTGAGTTTGATTTTGGTATGTTCATGCAATGACAACTCAAGATTAGGAGGGATACCTTGGATTCTTTATTCCACCTTGTTCATTAGAGTTCCCAATCCGGATCTCGGCACTGTTTATCCGATTCTTGCAACAGTCTCCTCGGTTTGTTAGTGCAACAGAGAAGATTTTATGCTCTGATTTCAAATCTAGCCTCCACCAGGGTGACCACTCTTTAAGTGTGTGGGTACACTGTCCCATCAAAGCGTTGGCAGATAAAGAGCCATCGTTAGCATTCTGAGCCTCATTGCCATCCATATATATGCTGGACTGGGAGGCAATACCATGCGGTGCTACATTTGGGACTGGAAAGAAAGACAGTTGGTTGGGAAATTACCACAGGTGCAGTACTAGGGAGACTAGTAGCTTCATCAAGGTAATCAGCCCAAGAACACATAAGAGTTAGTGCCAAGAGATACAAAATGCAACTCTTTAATAGCAAAATAAGGAAACAGCCAAAGATCTACACATTTTATTGAAAGAAATACTCCCATGCCCACAGCTGCAAAATAAAGTAGATTAAACTAGTCAAGATCTAGCCTATCATAGTCATAAGGCAGAGGCCTGCTTCAGCGATCTCCTGATCCTTATTTATCCGGTCTCTAATATTGAGGGACAGCTGGCAAATGCCATGCCACATGGTTACTGTCAAGGCAAGCTAAGCCACTTCTGAGCACAGACTGGACATGCCTGGCCTCTGGGATGTCAGATACCTCCACGAGGCTCTATGTAGCATGGGTTAATCTCACTCAATTTAGCTACATCTTTTACTGAAAACTGGCTGGCTGGCTTCAGCAGTGTTACTGAGCATGCTCAGTCCATGTGAGCCCGCTCAGTACAAGCCACGCAGGAAATCTGGGTGGGGGTGGCCGACCCTGCCCGCTTCCCTCCCCCTATCCCCACGCGCCAGGCTCACCATGTAAACGCTGGTGGGCTGGGCAGCATAATCCGACGCTATCTGCCATGCCTGGTTGGTTTACTAATGGGTAAGGCTGCGAGTTTGTCATGGAGGTCATGGCTCCGTGACTTTCTGGGACCTCTGTGACTTCTGCAGCAGCCGGGTGATGTGACTGGCCAGGGGGCCGCCTGGGCCAGCCGCACCGACTGTTGCTGGGGCAGTCTTGGGCCACCCCTCTCCCCAGCAGCAGCAGGAGTTTCGGTGTGGAAGGGGGCAGGGGGTTGGGGTGCGGGAGGGGGTGAGGGCTCTGGGTGGCGCTTACCTTGGAGGGCTCCCCGGATGCAACGACATGTCCCGCACGCTGCCTGCCCCGCAGCTCCCATTGGCCACGATTTCCAGTCAATGGGAGCTGCGGAGCCGATGCTTGGGATGGGGGCAGCACGCGGAGCTAGGAGCTGAGGGAGGGACATGTTGCCACTTCCGGGGAGCTGCGAGGAGCCGGGTAGGGAGCCTGCCAGCCCCGCCAATCCCCCTCCAGCATCAGCGGGGGCCCCGCCAGCACCAGTGGGGGTCCCGGGATGCTCCCCCCCCAAGCACCTGTGGCGCCCCCGGCTTTCCCCCCGCCCCTGTATCTGTGGCGCCCCCGGACCGCCCCCCCAAGTACCTGTGGCGCCCCCGGCTTCCCTCCGCCCCTGTATCTGTGGAGCCCCTTGGGCTCCCCCCGTATGAGCACCCGCAGCACCCCCACACTACCCCCTCCCCCAAGATTTAGTCAGGGGTATATGGTACAAGTCATGGACAGGTCATGGGCCATGAATTTTTGTTTACTGCCTGTGACCTGTCCATGACTTTTACTAAAAATACCCGTGACTAAAACGAAGCCTTACTAATGAGTCTTGGTAGTCTCTCTGTGGCCATACAAGCTAGAAAGCAAACTGTTCAACCTGGCCAGGAACACGGGGTGAAATTCTGACCCTATTGAAGTGAATGGGAAGTTTGACATTGACTTCAATAGGGCTTGGGGCAGGGACAGCGCGCGGAGCCCTGTGGATCCCCCCGCCTGGGAGCCAGACCTGCTGCTGGCCACTTCTGGAGTGCATCACGGTGTCAGAACAGGTAGGGACTAGCCTGCCATAGCCGGGCAGCACCGCTGACGGGACTTTTAACGGCCCGGTTGGCAGTGCTGACTAGAGCTGCTGCGACTCAGTGCCTTACATTCCCGCAGTTTGAAAACCACCATTCTAAGTTCTATAAAGCACGTGCTGAATAGTCACTCTGCAAGCCTGTGCCACGTGAACATAGACTCCAGTCTGTCTAGCTATATTCCATCAACCATATCAAATTGGCAGCATTTACCTCCTGTTGTTGTCTTTGGTGCTCGGAGTGTTTCACCTGCAACATAGTTAAAAAACCCAAATCATTACCAGAGCTGGTCACATAGCAGAAGGGAAGCGTGAATGTGTTTGTTCTTATGTACTGGGGCACCTTTCAAAAGAAAACAGATGCCTGAATCCAGAATTTTGCCCCTGGACATGTAGTTACTATTTGGTTTCTCAGAATCGCTCCCTTATCCAAGCTTCCTTTGGCTCAGCGCTGCATTACATACAAGTCTCTCCTGTGAGGGTTCCAGGGCACTGGACCCAGACGCTGATTTCGTGCTTGACATCTAACACAAAACTGAGGGGATCTGTCTATAGACTTCATTGCTTGTACAGCACTTCAGAGATTTATAGTGTTACGTGGGTGATCATACTTCAGACTTTAGTAAGGCATTTGATACGGTCTCGCATGATATTCTTATCAATAAACTAGGCAAATACAACTTAGATGGGGCTACTATAAGGTGGGTGCATAACTGGCTGGATAACTGTACTCAGAGAGTAGTTATTAATGGTTCCCAATCCTGCTGGAAAGGTATAACAAGTGGGGTTCCGCAGGAGTCTGTTTTGGGACTGGCTCTGTTCAATATCTTCATCAATGACTTAGATATTAGCATAGAAAGTACGCTTATTAAGTTTGGAGATGATACCAAACTGGGAGGGATTGCAACTGCTTTGGAGGATAGGGTCATCATTCAAAATGATCTGGACAAATTGGAGAAATGGTCTGAGGTAAACAGGATGAAGTTTAATAAAGACAAATGCAAAGTGCTCCACTTAGGAAGGAACAATCAGTTTCACACATACAGAATGGGAAGAGACTGTCTAGGAAGGAGTACGGCAGAAAGGGATCTACGGGTTATAGTGGACCACAAGCTAAATATGAGTCAACAGTGTGATGCTGTTGCAAAAAAAGCAAATATGATTCTGGGATGCATTAACAGGTGTGTTGTGAGCAAGACACGAGAAGTCATTCTTCCGGTCTACTCTGTGCTGGTTAGGCCTCAACTGGAGTATTGTGTCCAGTTCTGGGCACCGCACTTCAGGAAGGATGTGGAGAAATTGGAGAGGGTCCAGAGAAGTGCAACAAGAATGATTAAAGGTCTAGAGAACATGACCTATGAAGGAAGGCTGAAAGAATTGGGTTTGTTTAGTTTGGAAAAGAGAAGACTGAGAGGGGACATTATAGCAGTTTTCAGGTATCTAAAAGGGTGTCATAAGGAGGAGGGAGAAAACTTGTTCATCTTAGCCTCTAAGGATAGAACAAGAAGCAATGGGCTTAAACTGCAGCAAGGGAGATTTAGGTTGGACATTAGGGAAAAGTTCCTAACTGTCAGGGTGGTTAAACACTGGAATAAATTGCCTAGGGAGGTTGTGGAATCTCCATCTCTGGAGATATTTAAGAGTAGGTTCGATAAATGTCTATCAGGGATGGTCTAGACAGTATTTGGTCCTGCCATGAGGGCAGGGGACTGGACTCGATGACCTCTCGAGGTCCCTTCCAGTCCTAGAATCTATGCATCTATGAATCATCCCCTGCACCACCAGGATAAACGTTTTCCATTGGGTATTGAACATTGTGCCCTTGACACAGGGCTTTGTTGTGCCACATCATGCCTTAACATTACTGGTATACTTTTCAATAGGCTGCACCCAACACCTTGCCTTTGAAGTATATGGTGCTTGTCTACCTTTCGCCTAGAACAGGGGTCGGCAACCTTTCAGAAGTGGGGTGCCGAGTCTTCATTTATTCACTCTAATTTAAGGTTTTGCGTGCCAGTAATACATTTTAACGTTTTTAGAAAGTCTCTTTCTATAAATCTATAATATATAACTAAACGATTGTTGTATGTAAAGTAAATAAGGTTTTTAAAATGTTTAAGAAGCTTCATTTAAAATTAAATTAAAATGCAGAGCCCCCCGGACCGGTGGCCAGGACCCAGGCAGTGTGAGTGCCACTGAAAATCAGCTTGTGTGCCGCCTTCGGCACGCGTGCCATAGGTTGCCTACCCCTGGCCTAGAACTAAATAATTCTGCAGCAATGTATCATCATTCATTTAGCCATGGCCCCGTATGTGAAAGTCAAATGACCCAGAGCCTTTTCTGTCTGGTCAGTCTGGCGCTGCATTTCATCCCACTGTTATCCTCCCCTCCCTCATCTCAGTCTGGTGTTTTCCATCTGGCTGAAATTATTTGTCCCTGGTTGGCACTGTTGGGCATATGGACTCCATTCAAGTGGCTGCCAGTGATGCTTGATGAATGGGTTGGAAAGGAAGGCTGAAGGCCAGGGTAACAATAACAGCACCAAAAGACCTAGTGAGGCATACCAAAGCTGTGCTGGAGAGCAGGCCCCCTAAGATCAATCAGTTCCAGTACTCATGGGAGATCTCCCAATGTACCTCTTTTGGATGTAGACATCCCCTTTCAGTGCTTTGGCCTTGACCCTACTTTCCTATGAAAAGACAATGGTCCTGATTCTCCACTGCCTGGCACCCTGTCTAGTCATTCACACCGGTGCAAAGGGAGCATATAAAGGGAGTAGATCAAAGTGCACTCTGGAAGTTTTGGTGCATGACAGCTAGCATGCTGTAGATTTACACCCCACCTTACCATGCATAAATTCTCTGTATAGATAAGCCTTAAATCAGAATTTTTTTACTCACTTACCCCACTGATAGTGTTTTACGCTCATTCTGCACTCCCTCTGCACAGGGCTCCAGTAGAATTTTCCCCAAACATAGCTACAGCTCTATGGTGTGGGAATTCAGTAACTGTACTCACCAGGGAAAATCAATGGCAGACCAAACACCTGCACTTCACACAGAGTCAGGGACTCAGCTCGCCTTGGGATGGTCACAGTCACATAACGCCCTTGCATTCCATGACAGTCAAATGAGAGCGTTTGCCCAAGCTCCATGGACTCAACTGTAGCACATCTGGAAATGAACAGGATCTTATTCACAGTGCGTGGTAAGAGCTGTTCCGCATTGTGAACCTGAGCGAGCACTAGCACCATGAAGCCTGTATCTGTGGAATGAAAGCTCCTGTCTCTTGTATGCTCACGCACTGAAATAAGCACATGTTGGCCTGGATTTTCAAAAGGGCCTAAGGGATCTGGGTTCCTAATATCCTTAGGCCTTTTCAAATGTCCCAGCCATAAGGTTCAGCTGATCACTTAAAAGTGTTTCTATTAATGATGTTCTTAAATGACGTAGCTATTAAAATGAAGTCAGTGAAACACGAATACCATTCATGCAATAGTTAAGAATGTAAAAGTCAAGATAAGCATGGTTACCACAAAAACAGGGCCCCCATGTGCTTCGTAGCCACTCAGAAAACCAAAGAATTGATTTTTCAGTCACAATGCTGCATAATTCTCTGCATTGCATCATTTTTTTTAAAGGAACTACAACAACAAAAGACTATTTTCTTGCCATTCTCCAGCTCTTCATCTTGTCCAGCTGCTGTTTTAGGAGCTCTGCAGGACAGAGTGTCTGGCTGGGAAAGTAAGGGCATGAGGGGCAGAAGAGGCTGAAGCCCTGCCTTCTCTGAACTGCACTGCATTCTGCAGCATTCTGCAGCAATACTTCTTATTCATAGAGTTTAAGTCCAGAAGGGACCATTAGGTTCACGTAGTTTGAATTCCTGTATATCACAGACCATTACATTGNCACCTAGTTTGAACTCCTGTATATCACAGACCATTACATTGCACCCAGTTATCCCTGTATTGAGCCCACTAACTTGTGTCTGGCTAATGCCTAACTTCCAGAAAGGCAGCCAGTCCTAATCTGAAGACCTCAAGAGATGGAGAATTCACACTTGCCTTGGCAGTCTGTTCCATCACTATTAAAACATGTACCTTAGCTACCTATTAAGAAATTGGTTGATAACCTGTGTGGCTCCTAACCTGAGAGATCAAGAAGAAAGCAATGGCAGGAAGGGTTGGAGCATCGTCTAGGGACTTGTCTACATTGGGAAATTGCATTGTGTCAGAACATGACTTTGGGGAGCTGTGGTAACTAGCAAGACGGGGACTGATTCTCATGTACACTGAGGCCACTTTATGCTGTTGACAGTGTAAAATCCCTTAAAGTGAGCGTAAATTACTGTCAGAGCAATATAAAGGGGCCTTAGTATAGACAAGAATCAGGCCTTCGCTATATGCAAGGACTGTCGCTCTCATCATGTCAGCTGGGTTATTCATGACCCACTGACACAAAGTTAAACACAATAGTCCTGTGTCCCATGAGTGCAGTTTTGCTTAACATTTAATTACTTACCATGACTTCTCAGGGGTGCGTTCTCACACAACATAATTTTCCAGAGTAAGATGCAGCTCACCTGGAGTAAGGGCACCAAATCTGGCCTCCATGTTTGTAAGTGCTCCAGCATTATTAGTACAATACTATAAATATGTCTTGACTTTGGTGGGTTTTGATTAGCAACCATAACCGCAAAGTTAACAGGTTTTTGACTTGATTGATTCACAAGGCTTGGATAATAATCATCACATACAGAAAAAGACCATCTGAGAAGACTGACTTTTCACCACTCTGCAGGAGTGTGGAAAAGACTGCACATAAAACCTGGACTCATGACCTGTACAGGAAAGGTACCCAGTCACTTTCATTCCGTTTTCTTCTACATGCTCAAATACTTCCACAAAATACAATAGACCACTACCTGGGATTCAGTGTCCCACCAAGCTCTGGTGAGTTCCCAATCCGAATCTCTGCACCATTGATCCTCTCTTTGCAACAGTCGCCTCGATTTGTGATCACCACTGAGGACACAATGAATGTTGTGCTCAAATCCACTGTCCACCATGGCTGGAAATCGCTGAGTGTTTGTGAGCACTCTTGGCTCGGGGAATGGTTCAATAAAGATCCGTCAATGGCCCTCATAGGATTGTCCTCAATCTCTCCGGCGGCGCTGGACTGGGAGGCTGTTTTCCCCAGGGCTACATTAGGAGCTGTAAAACAACAAACACAGTTCTTCTGCATCACCTGCTTTGGAGAGAAGTGCTAGAGTAGGACCAGCTTGATTATCACCGCAGAGAGGAAACATGGCAATTTATAAGAGGCACTGAGTTAATGAGCCAGAGTTCCAGTCCATTTCCTCAAGGACAGGAGTTCAATTCACAGCTCCGGTCACCATTTGCAGTTTCAGCAGAGAGAAGCCAAGGACTGAATGGGCCTTGAAACTGAACTTTCCTCTCACCCCTATGAAGCCCACCCCTTCCACCCCATCAGGTTAAAGCACCTTGGAGAGAGAGAGTGAGGAACTACGTGGGGGAAACTCTGGCTGCTCTCTGCTCAGGGATCAAAAGAATACTTCAGTCTTCAGGGGCTGCCAGTCCAGCACTTAAAGGACAAAATTAATTTTGAATTGCAATTTACATTACAAAGGTCACCTTTGTAGTTCAGATATAGAGCACATTTCTGTAGCTCCTGTTGCCCAATTCCTCCAATCCAAGGGCTCAAAATTACCTGAAGGCCAGACAGCCCTGATCAAAACTGTACAAATGGAAAGTGAACTATTCCAGTGGGGACTTATGATTTTTTCCCACAAAGAGAGAGAAATTTCTACTTTCCCAGTAAGGCTGTAGCAGGGGACGTAGCCGACACCACAATGATGATTTGCTCAGAAACCCAGTATCCTGTTTAAAAAAACCTCCAATATTTACCTGCTCTAGAGTTATTCAGGGTGATCCATATGTCAGTTTCAAAACGATCTGAAAAATTAAGCAGAGCAAGAGCCACAAGATGCATTTGAGGACAAGGATAATTTATCCTATTGCATGTTCCTTGTTCCCAGTACTAGAGCACAGCCCATGTCTTCTCTCTGCTGCTTTCCCCAGGCAGGCATAACAGAGAAACCTCACTTTCTGGTAGTTTACTCATGCAACGTATCCACTTCCTGATTATGACCACTAGGCTCAAGATATAGACCTCACCTCTGAATCTATTGTTCTCTGTATCCTGTGTCTGCCTTTGACTCTCTTGTAACACCGCAACACTTTAATTGGGGCAGTGTTCCTCTCAAAATGCTGACAGAGTTAAATAATAAAGGTACAGAGTTAAATAATAAATAATAACGGAGAGAAAGGAACTGGGAAAATATAGGCCCAGGACAAGGTGTTTTCATATGAAATTTGAAATAATGAGAGTTCATGAAAAATGCACAGAAGCTGGTGAGAGAGATTCAGAAAGGCAGGAGCTGCAGAGGAGAAGACTTTTCCACTAACACTGGCAACGTTATGGGAAGGGCCAGAGAAGTGGAATGGCTAGTTCTGATGTGGCGAGAAGGATTAAATGAAATAAGGGGTGATCCAACCCATTTACATGACTCTAGAACTGCAAAGAGATCAAAATAGGTCAGATCTCCCCAGATGAGAATTCCCGCAGAATGAAGGACAAAGTTAAGCAGTTAAGCTCCTTTTTGGAGTAAGATAACTGAAACAAGAGGGATCACAAACAAAACACAGACCATACGCAAGGCTGCTCAGAAGCTAAGCTATATGATTGGAGGGGTTTCACTGGCAACTGAATACCAATACAGTTGGCTGGGTATTGTTTGGTGGAGGTGTGTGCATCTGTGAGCAGAAGCAGAAGGAGGCAGCGAAGGCAGCAGGAAAGCCAAGGAGACAGCAAGAGGAGCTCTTCCAACAAGACAAAGCCAAGAGAGAGAGTTTTTGGGGCAGAGTGCCGGCTGGACAGTGGTTTGGAACTGTGAGCAAGGAAACTGCCTCCTGCTGTTTAATTCCTACTGTGTTCTGGGAAACAGAACTCTGTGTAAATGCCTCATAAATAAACAGGATTTTTGATGACTCCATAATCAATTTCTTCTCCTAATGTCAACAACCCACAAGACTCCAAATACTGGCTAACCACTCGGGTAAAAGGGATAACAATACCATGAATTTCATGGTCTCCCCCATACAATTAGTCTATTTCATCTGTTTGGATGCATTGTTCACACAGCAACAAGGAAGAGGAAAAACATTTTAAAAACAAGAAAATTAGATTGTAAAAATCTAGTTACTTTTAACTCATGTTTTGAAATTGACTGGCTCTCAAGTTGATGGCATCCCTTTAATATCTAGTAAGTTCTATAATGAGTGGCTATGTTTATTAATAATAATTAATACACATATAATTAATCGACATACAGAACTTTGAAGATGTAAAACACTAGATGAATGCTAATGATTATATTATGCTTTGGCAGGAAGATAGGCTATAATCTAAAAGGTCTTTTCCTTCTGTAACTGCTAAGATCCAAAAGGAGTTGCAAAACTTAAAGAGTGAGAGGTGAAGGCAAAGCTGGATGAAGTTTGTATCAAAAGGGAAATCAAGCCAGTGGCATACCTGGGCAAAGTTCTGGAGGTGATAAGAGGCTGATTTACAGACAAGGAAGATGTGAGAAAAGGAGAAAGAAAAATAAGGACAAAGGGAGAAGACAGAGTTGGGTTTGATGATTCTCCTCTTGCCCAACAGAATCACTTCTGGTTCTGGAGACATCTAGCTGAAGAAATAGAAGTGAAGCAAGCAAAGGAGACCAGGCCTGTCGCATCACATTTCATCTCTCTTATAAGATTCTAACTTACCTCCATTGGGGATCCTTGGACCCAGAGTTTCATTGAGCATGAGGTCTACAAAAGAATGAAAATGAAAGCAAAAGCAAACAAAAAATATTCAGTTTCCATCCTGAGTGACACAAACTAGTGCTGTCCAGAGGACGGCAATTCCATTTTGCAGCAACTTTTGAGGTTTATAAATTTGTTTTCGTTCCACATTGGAGTGAACCCCCCCCCCAACCTTTTGAATGTTTTCACTAAACAGAATTGTGTGACATCCATTTTCAGATTGACAACATGAACTTTTCAATTTGAGTCAGACTCTCTCTGGTCAGAAGTGACCAAAGAGCCCTGGACCAAAACAAAAAACAACTTCCCCCACCCTAATACCTTTCCCAATGAAATATTTGTCAATACCGATCTGTTTTGGCTTTGACAAAATCACATACTGTACTTCAACAAAATGTCATGTAGTCAAAAATGTTCCAACTAGCTCTAAAACTAACTCCCCAGTCTGCCTGCCTGATAGCAGTGCACAAAAATGGCCAGTGAAACAAACTAAGATTTATAAGCATTTCTTCTGGATCTCTAATATAAAGTGAAGGTGAGTCTGGGAAGGAATTCACCTACTTCTGGGATCCCCTCTGTCATACACACCTACATTTAGAATATTCATTAAGGGAGCTGAAACAGTCATTCCATTGCTTTACTCCTACCCTGCACTTTCCTCAGACATCTGACTGGCTCAAGAGGGTCAGCCAGCCAACTTGTCTGTAGAGAGCAGAGAGCTTGCACCAGCTCCAGAATAGAGACCAATTACACCCAGCTTTAGGTGACAGCATCCTGCTTTTGTGCCAAGGATTGTGCACCAAACAGTCTGGTCTAGTGGCTCACCCTGATTTTAAGCGGGAGCATAAAAAGGACTCACCTGATGGCATGGAGCAGCGGAGTCTCTGAATGGCTACACTTCTATTTTTAGTGCACTAGCTCTATCAGAGCTAGAGTGGGTATGTCTCCTTGAGCTGGAATTTACCCCTTCTGGCTCCAGTATAGCCAGACCCTTAGTCCAAGGTTAGCACAGAGCCAACCTGGCTCCACATGATGCCTCCACCTATTGATGGTCTACCGCTCTTACGGGTGACAAGAGGATCTGCAAGCCCGGCAAACTTTTTAGGCCCACTAACTATCTTCATTCAGCAACAATGCCAGGCAATTCAAAATGATGGTAATGTTCTTTAGTCTGGAATTTTCAAAGGAGCCCAAGGCAGTGAGTCATCCAAAGCCCACTAGAATTCACTGGGATTTGGGCCCCTGACTCCTCTGAAAATACCTTAGGAGACAAAAACAGTTTCAGGATTGTTAGCACCATTTTAGGGTTTATGTTTCCCAACGGCATTTCGCCAGGTAGTTCATGCTGGAAAAATTGTAAGCCACAAGCCTAGTTAAATGGACATTGTCACCTAGAAAAAAAAATCACATATTTGTCTGCAATTTTGTATGTTACTTTGGTAATAATGAGTAACAGCTAAGATTATCTCCCCCCGTTTGTTTACACTGGGCTTAGTTTTACACTATTTAAATCCAGGAGGGTTGTGTCACTGACTCCAATGAGAGTAAGTGCAGGCCCTTTGTGTATTTGACAGTATTTTGTGCACAGTCAGTTTCAGGGCTCCTTTATATGTTACACATCTATAGACATCTGTAAACATCAACAACTGGGAAGCAGAAAAAAAAATTAAGTCATAAATGGCTGTCTTTCAGGAACTGGAGTTTTTTAAAGTGAGTATGTGAGAGCGGAGAAGGAAAATTAAACAAACAAAGAAAAATTCCCAGAAGCAGCCACTAAAGCCAGAACCCAAGCATACGGCACAGAACACAAGGGAAGCCAAGGAAAAAGATGGAAGGAAACAGAGGCTATGTCTATACTAGAGGCCTTACAGCGGCACAGCTGTAACGATGCAGTTGCGCAATTGTAAAGTCTCCCATGTGGCCGCTCTTTGCCGATGGGAGAGAGATCTCCCATTGTCATCATGAAACCACCCCCAATGAGCAGTGGGAGCTATGTCAGTGGGAGAGCTTCTGTCCGTGTAATGTATGTCCATCTGGGTGTGTTTTTTTCACAGCCCTGAGCAACATAAGTTTTACTGACAAAAGTGCTAGTGTAGGCACAGCCAGAGAAAGACAAAGACAGACACAAACTGTTCTTTAAAAATGCAGGACAACATTCATACCAATCCTTTTCACAGTTCCAGGCATCTCACACTTTGTTTACCATCTCTGTGCTCACCGTCAAATTGGAGACTTTACTCACAAACCTCATCAAAACTCTCTCCTTTTCAGCACACCACACACTGGAGTATGTTTAATTCCATTGATCAGGAAGCAGTGGTGCATGTACACACATCTATGTAGATCTGATTCTCTCCAGCCAAGGGGAGCCATGCATCTGAACACAAGCCAATACATTCCACCGGGGCAATGCTCTACTTACCAGAAGAATTTACTGGTAGACCAAACACTTGGACTTCACACAGCGTGAGGTATTTTTCTGTGCCTGGGATGGTCACAGTCACATACTGCCCTTGCATTCCTTCACAGTCAAATGAGCGTGTTTCCCCAGGGCCCATGGAGTCAATCTGGGCACACCTGGAAATGAAGCAGATTAATAGCCATTATTATTATACTTTGACAACAACAACAGCTCGGCTCACAGGAGGGAAAAAAGATGAAAAATACAAAGTAGCCCCATAATTCAGTAAATAAATGTAGTAATCATCTTATTTTTCGTCAGTTATTTGTTAAACTATTAATCACTATTAAGGCAGAACAACACAAGCAGACTATTTACTCTAGTGTTGGCTGTAGTAGTGCTATAGATAAGGTTGATTCTACAAGTTCGGCAAGAGCATCTTTAGGGCCAAATTCTGCCACCTTTACTCACATTGTGTAGTACCTCACTCCTCAAGGAGTTTCCAGGTAACACTCATAAGAGTGGCAGAATCTGATGCTGAATCATATTAAACAACAGCTTTCTTTAAATCAATCCTGTAGATTCATTACATCAATGTCCCATGGGAAAGCGGTTCTGAGAAAGAAACTGTGAAAGTCTAATTAAAGGCCCAATCTTGGTTCAGGAGCCACTAGCTTGGACCTGTGCGCTCACACACAATAGTACCATGCGGGACTCGGCATGAATGCTGGGGTTTGGGCTGCTCACTTCCAGTGCAGCATCAAGGGTCTTAAGAGAGCAAAAAGCTGATCATGCAATTACTAGCAGGAGAGGTGAGGAAATTGCTTTTAGCCTCTAAAACCCCAACTACACATCATACTTGATAGAAAACATTTTAAAGCATGTTAAAAATACACACACACACACACACACACACACACACACACACAAGTGGTATGAAGAGAGGCAGTTGTGCTGGCCAATGGGAACTGAGCATAGTTTAGTTAAAACCATTATGAATAACAAAACCATTTGACATCTGTTCTAGTAATTTCCACTCCATTTCCTTCTACGCGCTCAAGCACTTTCATTCAGACCATCAGAGCATATTACCTGGGATTCGTTCTGCCGCCTCTCTCCGGCGAGCTCCCAATTCGGATTTCAGCCCCATTTATCCGCTCTTCACAACAGTCTCCTCGATTGGTGATCTTTACTCTGAACACTTGAACCCTCGCTCTCAAATCCAGTGTCCACCATGGATTAATATCTAAATCCGTGTGACTACATTTTCCTCTCAGGTAATCGCTGGACGCGGACCCATCAATGGCATTGCCAGGGTTTCCATATTTGTCATAGACGCTGGACTGGGATGCTACACCTTCAAGTGCCACTTCAGGGACTGCAGGAAATAATCAGGAATACCCTGTCTTACTGCAGGTGAGTTTAAAGTTTTGAATGACAAACCCTGTTTGCACTGGCAGAGAAATTCTTATGGGAGTACTTTCCCAGATACAATATTGCCAGCTATTCTTTCAGATTGTAAAACTCTTTTCAGGGAAACATTTTAGCTAGAAGGTCTTGGGATAGGGGAGTGCATCCCATTGTCTGCATTTGGGAGCTAAGAGCGTCTTGCAGGATCATGATCAAGTCTGTCAATGATCAACAGAGGAAACAGATGGCATGTAAGAGGGTACAACACCACTGGTTCTATAGCTGTGTCTGGCAGTGGTGGACTTGGCCTGCTTATAGGAATCCTTCCCACTAAAATAATTAGATAACAGGGAGGGGGGAAATAAAAGAAACGAATAATCTCTAAATAGCATTTACCTTCATCTGTAGACAGTCCCTTCAGGGCTAGGATAAGCAGCAGGGAGAGGGTATGTAACATGGTTGGATAGTGACCTTTTCACTATATTTGCAAACAAAATATTCAATTTCTATATAAATACCCTGTCTGAAAAATGGACAACTCCCCTATTCTCGTGAGCACCAATATTCTCCAATCAGAATTGTTCTAAAAAGAGGAACATTTTGTGACCATTGGCTCTTATCTGGAAAAACAAATAATTAAAGGTCCCTGTGACTGATTAAGTGGGAAGAAAGATCAATGAGCGGGGAACTGCACAAGGGTAGAATCCCCTGTCCATGCAGAGTCCCACTGAATTCAACACGTCTCTGCAGGGCTCTGCCCACACATAACACATTGCAGGATCAGTGGCCAAGTCTGTAAAGTTTTAGAGCAACACTGTTTCATGACCTGCCCATTCCAATAAATTCTCGGAGTGTATTGGGGGCAACTTCTTATTTCCACATCCGGCCCTCCAACTGTTTTAATCCGGCCCTCGAGCTTCCGCTGGGGAGCGGGCTCTGTTTGGTACAGAAGACAATCTGTAAGCTTTGGTACCAGGCTGTTAAGTGCAATTCTCGAATATGCCTCCCTTAGTGCTTTTGGAAGCGTTATGGCCATAGGGCTTGATTTTCAGAGGCCCTGACCACCTTCAACATTAGTTGAAGTTAATGGGTGCTGTGGTGCTCAACATCTCTGCAAATCAGTCCCCTAATACCTCCCTCTATCAGCACGTGGGCGCTACAGATGCTTAAACCCAACTATTCCTCAGTGCACCACTGGCGCTTAGAGCCAAAGTTTAACTCTAAAATTACAGCATTTATTGTATCGGTCCATAGCTGAGTGAATCAGCAGTCCCTGAATGAGAACATTAGCAGTCCCTTAGGTGGCTGTTATTGACTTTACTTAAAAGACAACCAAAGGAAAGAACAAAAGCAGAAGTTCAATACATAGAACCAGGGGAGTACATTGCCTTTGCAAAACAGCCAACTAGACATGGCATTTCTCATTACCAACATAAACATTACGTCAATCGGGTCCAAAGATAAGTGAAGTCTGGCTCAGACAGTTGTGTGTAAATACAGCTAATAGAATTTATATAGTTAAGGGCCAGGCTGTGATGCACTTGCACTGAATAGAATCTTAAACCATGAATAGTTCCCTTGAAGTTAGTGGGGCTACTAGCAGAGTAGAGGACTAGTGTGAGGAAGGGTATCACTCTGGCCCTAGGTGATTAAGCAAACTGAGGCCCAGATCTAGGAGTTGTACGTAAGCAGGTTTGTAATGTTAAACATGGGAGCAGTCCCACAGAGACATGGCTTGAAGTTATACTCACGCTTTAGTATCATTCTCAATTGACACTTCAAAAGATTTCAGGTAAGAAATAACCACCTCTAACAATTAATTGTGTGTTTAAAATTAGGTCTCTCTTGCCTTGGAGAAACCTCAAACTACAGTATCTAAAATCTATATTAGGCTGGAAATGGAAAGGAGTTTGGTGATTTTCTGCTGGGTTAGACGCTGTCTGTACTCAGTCATGCTCAATCATCATACAAGGCAGGTCTATTTTTAGGTAAGGCAACTACATTCCTACCCCCACAGGCTCAGTTTAGGGGAGGATAGACTAGCAAATGAGCAGCGTTACACAGAGTGTTAGCGATTACTAAACCTCCTATTTCCTATTGTTGCTCAGGGTATATCTACACTGGCAGAGTTACAGTGCCGGCAGTTATAGGGCCGCTCAGAGAGCACTGAAGGGAAAACCGCTGTTGTGTGTTCACACTTGCGGCACTTGCAGTGGTATTCGGAGGGGTGCAATCTAGGCAGCTATCCCACAGAGCTAGGGTGACCAGCTGAGAGGAAGAAAATATCGGGACACATGGGGGGGGGGGGGGCCCCAGGGGGGGGGGGGGGGGGGAAAGTGGAGTGCCGCTGGCGGAGCAAAAAAACCCAACAAAAAACGGAGTACCGCAAAATATTGGGACAAATTGAGTCCCGACAAATTCCTAGATATCGGTACGGTCCCGATTTTATCAGGACGTCTGGTCACCCTACACAGAGCACCTCTCTCTCTTCTGCCGCTAAGAGTTGTGGGAAGGTGGAGGGGGGTCAGAGGGCATCCTGGGTCCTGTCCCAATGCCCCATGATGCATTGCTTCTCATCCCAGCAATCCCTGTGCTTCTATCCGCATTTAGCGCCATCTTTCAACCTTTGTGTACTGTGTGCTCTGCCTCTTCAGTTTGCAAGAATGGATCCTGCACTGTTGACCAGTATGCTGCTTGCTCTGACTAACACGTCACGAGTGGCAGTGGAGTTATTCCTTAAACCACAAAGGCAAGAGGAGTTCGACATTGATCTCACCACACATAGTAGCTATGACACGAGATTGCTTGTGGCATTCACGAAGGTGCTGACCACAGTGGAACGCCGCTTTTGGGCTCGGGAAACAGGCACTGAGTGGTGGGTTCACATCGTCATGCACGTCTGGGATGATGAGCAGTGGCTGCAGAACTTTCGGAGGAAGAAAGCCATATTCATGGGACTGTGTGATGAGCTCGCCCCAGCCCTGAGGCGCAAGGCCACAAGAATGAGAGTTGCCTTGTCATTGGAGAAGCACATGGCGATTGCACTGTTGAAGCTGGCTCCAAAAGACTGTGACTCTGGGCAACGTGCGTGACATTGTGGGTGGCTTGGCACAAATGGGTTTCCCTAACTGCGGAGGGGCGATAGATGGCACGCATATTCCAATTCTGGCACCAGACCACCTAACCACTGAGTACATTAATCGGAAGGGGTATTTCTCTGTGGTTCTCCATGCGTTTGTGGATCACTGCAGGTGAGGGATCATGTGGCACTCCTCCTGTCCACATGCACCGCCCTGGGCCTGTTGGTAAACAAAATGAAGTCCACATTAGTCCCGGTCCAACGCATAGAGTTTATCGGGGCGCTCCTGGACGCAACGTCGGCCAGGGCCTCTCTCCCCCCAGACAGGTTCGAGACCCTGAAAGGGCTCATCAACTCAATCGCAAGGTTCCCGGTGATGACAGCCAGGGCTTGCCTGCAGCTGCTAGGTCACATGTCGGCGTGCACATATGTGGTCTGCCAGGCCAGACTCAGGATGAGGCCCCTCCAGCTCTGGCTGGTCTCGCAGTTCTCCCAGGCCACGAACAGAATGGACAAGGTCCTCACCGTGCCGAACTCAGTGATCACCTCCCTGCGGTGGTGGTCCGCATCAAGCAACATGCTCCAAGGGGTCCCATTCAGGGACAGGGCCCCGTCGTTGGAGCTGGTGTCCGATGCATCGGACCTGGGCTGGGGGGCCCATGTGGGGAATTTTCAGACCCAAGGCCTGTGGTCTCTGCAAGACCTGACCCTTCATATAAACGTCAAGGAAGTCAGGGCGGTGCGACTGGTGTGTATGGCCTTCCGCTTGCACCTGAAGGGCAAGGTAGTCAGGGTCCTCATGGACAACACGGCCTCAATGTTCTATATCAACAGGCAAGGCGGGGCCCGATCCTTTGCCCTCTGCCACGAAGCCCTCAGTCTGTGGGACTTCTGTATAGCCCACGACATCCACCTAAAAGCCTTTCACCGGCCGGGTGCCCGGCACGTGAGGGTGGATCGCTTGAGCAGAGACTTTTCCTCTCAGCACGAGTGGTCTCTACACCCGGAAGTGGCCCACCAGCTCTTCCAAAGGTGGGGAACTCCCCAGGTGGACCTATTCGTGACCCAGCAGAACCGACGCCCCCGGTTCTGCTCCGGGGGGGCCTAGGGCGCTGTCTCCAATGCCTTTATCCTATCCTGGTCAGGCCAGCTTCTCTACGCCTTTCTCCCATTCCCTCTGATCAGCAGGGTCCTGGAGAAAATAAAGACGGACAAAGCCAGGGTCCTCCTCATTGCCCCAGCGTGGCCCAGGCAGCACTGGTACGGGACCCTCTTGGGCCTGGCGGTGGCTCTGCTGTGGCTGTTGCCGCTCTGCCCGGACCTGCTCTCTCAGGACCAGGGCTGCCTCCTCCACCCCAACCTGGCAGCTCTTCACCTCACGGCGTGGCTGCTCAGTGGTTAGGTGGCGAGGAAAGGACATGCTCAGAACAGGTTCAGCGCGTCCTCCTCGAAAGTAGACGGCCCTCCACTCACCGCTCCTACATGGCGAAGTGGTCTCGGTTTTCTAGGTGGGTGGCGGACCAAGGTGTGTCCCCAACGGCCGCCCCGATCCAGCTTATCCTTGATTACCTCCTCCACCTGAGGGCCCAGGGCCTGGTGCCCTCGCCAGTCAGGGTGCACCTGGCGGCCATATTGGCCTTCCATCCCCCAGATCAAGGACACACTGTGTTCTCCCATGCTATGACCGGCCGGTTCCTTAAGGGTTTGGACCGGCTTTACCCATATTCTAAGCCCCTGGTCCCACAATGGGACCTGAATCTGGTGCTGGCTCATCTTACGGGGCCCCCATGTGAACCGTTGGCCACGTGTTCCTGGTCTCACCTCCTGTGGAAGGTGGCCTTCCTGGTTGCTGTCACGGGCCCTGACCTCCAAGCCGCATATGGTCTTTCATAAGGACAAGGTCCAGCTCCGCCCACACCCCGCGTTCCTCCCAAAGGTGGTCTCCGCCTACCACATGGGTCAGGATATTTTCCTACCAGTCCTCTTCCCCAAGCCTTACGCGACTAGTGAGGAGCGCCGTCTCCACACACTCGATGTGAGGTGGGCTCTGGCTTTCTACCTCGAGCTGACCAAGCCATTCAGAAAGTTCTCGCAACTGTTCGTCGCCTCGGCTGAGCGCGCGACAGGCCAGCCGATTTCCCCTCAGTGGCTTTCCAACTGGATCACTTCGTGCATCTGCTCCTGTTATGAGCTCGTGGGTATCCCCCCACCGCCCATTGTGAGGGCGCACTTGACTCGGGCGCAGGCCTCGTCGACTGCCTTCGTGGCTCACGTCCCTATATAGGACATTTGTAGGGCTGCCAAGTGGTCTTCGGTTCACACGTTTACCTCGCACTATGCGATCGTCTCCCAAACCAGGGATGACACCGGGTTCGGCAGGGCGGTGCTCCATCCCGAGAACTTGTGAATTCCTACCCACCTGCAGAAGGTATAGCTTGGAATCACCTATTGTGGAATACACATGAGCAATCACTCGAAGAAGAAAGGACAGTTATCTTTTCGTAACTGGTGTTCTTCGAGATGTGTTGCTCACGTCTATTCCACATCCCGCCCTCCTTCCCCTCTGCCGGAGTTGTCTGGCAAGAAGGAACTGAGTGTGGGGGGAGTGCGCAGCTCCCCTTATACTGCGCCAGGCAGGCGCCACTCCAGGGGTTGCGGGGGGTGCTCCCCTCCCGGGTACTGTTAGGGGAAAAACTTCTGGCACCGGTGCACGTGGCGAGCTTGCATACCTATTGTGGAATAGACATGAGCAACACATCTCGAAGAACACCAGTTACGAAAAGATAACTGTCTTTTCTCCTTTGGAGTACAGTACAACAGGTACTGTACTTCAGCAGGGCAGTACTGCAGAGGGACGGGTGTTGAGTGCAGTGGGTACTGGGAGTCTGTGGGGCTGGACTGTGATGGGGCAGGAGTGGAATGCTACGGGTAGAGACTGGAGCCAGGAGGTTGGTAAGAGTGTGTTGGCAGTGTCTGGGGGGCGCATGGGAAAGAGTTTTGCGACAGCGGCTGCAGGGGAGGGTGGGCGCAGAGCTGCTCGGTTTGCAGTGCTAGTAGCACCTGAGGCGTGTCCGCTTGGCGCTTCATAACATTTAAGAGCCGCTCTGTGGCTTTGTTCTGGCGCCCCGCGTTCTCCTTTCGGTCCCTCTTCTCACTGTCCCACCACTACTTCAATTCTTGTTTTACAGCTGCGGAGTGCACCATGACACCACACAGAAAGTCTTCTTTAGTTCTTTGTGGCTGCTTTCTAATTCTGCACAGCCGTTCAGGTGGCAATAACAAAAAAGGGAGGCTTGGCTCCCAAGGTCATCTCTATGAAGCCAAAATGTAACATTTTACAGAAGCAGTATTGTTTGCAGCACACAGACCACTGATTTAAAACACAGCCACTCTTCACATACCTGTCACTAACTGGCTGACCCCAAGCAAGCACACATGAGCCACAAGACCCCCAAAATGGTGAGTAACTGCAGGGTTGGCAGGGGAAATCAGTGTTTCAGGACTGTACTGTACACTGGGCACGTGGCTCTTGGGGAGAGCCAGCACTGTAGGGGAGCCTTATAATCATTCCTGTCCCCACATTTTCCACAGGCTGCGTTCATTATGGAAGATATCTCGCTGCTGAGGGTGAGCAGGGAATCAAGGGAGGATCTTCTCCAAGACTGCGGCCTCTGCCCTGGCCCTTATGCAGCTCACATGTGTGCAGCAATGGTCCCCCCGCCCCCAGTGACGGCAGAGTGGCGCGGGAAAGTTACCCTTAATGGGGCAAGAAACAAAGCAGCTCTGCCAAAGAACTTAAGGCAGTGGATTGCCCAGTATCTCCACGAGAGTTTCGTGGAGATCTCTGAGGCAGATTCCCTTGAAGTGAGGGAGTCAACATCCTGTTTCGTCATTCAGACTAGGCATGTGGTGGTACGCGCATCATACAGACACAAGCCTGCGTCAGCGATTCCCAAAATAGAAGCCACGTACCAGAGACCTCCTCTCCTGTTTACGCTTTGCTAAGCTCCGACTGCTGTGACTGGCTAGCCTCCTCTGAGGTAGAGAAGAGCTCCTGGCTGCATGCATCGCTGATCTCCGAGTCATCCTTTGCCTCTGGGTCCCCTTCCCCTTCCATATCCTCGTCCAAGATTTCCTTCTCCTGACTCGGTCCACTCTCGACTGACACGTGAGCCACCCAAATATCCACAGTGGCCTTTGCAGTGGAGGTGGGGTCGCCACCAAGTATTGCGTCCAGCTCTTTGTAGATCCGGCAGCTTGTGGGTGCAGCACCGGAACGGCGGTTTGCCTCCCGCGCCTTGTGGTAGGCGCCTTCAATTTGACCCTGCACTGCAATGTGTCCTGGTCATGGCCCCTTTCTGTCATGCATCGTGAAATCTGTCCATAGGTATCATAATTCCGACAGCTGGAGTGCAGCTGGGACTGGACAGCCTCCTCTCCCGAAATGCTGATGAGGTCCAGTAGCTCGGCATTGCTCCAAGCGGGGGATTGCCTGGTGTGTGGAGCAGGCATGGCCACCTGGAAAGATGCGCTGAGACCACTGCACACGTCACCGAGCAAACAGGAAGGGGACTTTCAAAATTCCCAAGGAATTTAAGGGGTGGGAATGATGGTTGGTCACCTGAAGGCAGGGCAGTAGAGTTCAAACCAATGACCAGAGAGGCGAGAACAGGCATTGTGGGACACCTCCTGGAGGCCAATCGCAGCGCTGTAATGTATCAGTGTGTCTACACTGGCACCGCAGTGCTGTAGCCCCGGCGCAGAAAGCTCTATGCCTCTCAGGGTGGTTTTTTTACAGCACTGCAACTGCGCAGTTTCTGTGCACTAAGTGGCTTGGCAGTGTGTACACCACAGGAGTTACAATGCAGAAAACTGCTTTACTGCACAGAAACTTGCCAGTGTAAACAAGGCCTCAGTTATTGAAGAGGAAAGACTTCACACTCTGGATCACACCACTATCTATTTGTGTATCACATGCTAATAAACAGCTGTGCATATACAGTAACAGGTTCTAATCTGGGGTTTAACCCTTTTCTGCACGCAGCCCAGGCTCGCTACTTAATGAGATGGGGCAAGGTTAAATTTACACCACATGGACGTGATTCACCTCTTCAGATGCAGAATGTGTAATTTGTTTGTTCCTTTACTTGGGAGACAGCTGCCCTCCATGGGAAAACAGATCACTGTGGGCGGAGCGGACCAAAAAGAAATCTCAAGCAAGGAAATGGTCTGGTGCAAGGAGAGGATTCCCGGCGCTAATCCCACCGCGCCCTCCCTCCCCTCTCCCAGCACTGTAAAATACCCACCCCCACGAAGGGAGTAGCTACCAGCGCCAGGGCACTGTCTACACTGCCACTTTACAGCGCTGAAACTTGCAGCATTTAGGGGGGTGTTTTTTCACACCCCTGAGCGAGACAGTTGCAGCGCTGTAAAGTGGCAGTGTAGACAAGGCTTTAGCTCCATTGCTAAGAGGAGGAACATATTTTCAGCAAAGTTCTTGGCGATTCCTGAGGCAGCTGGTTTAAGGCCGTCAGTGTCTGGCATTATAATCTTCACTTATAGTTCTCACCACAAAGCTGGAAAATGAGGCATTTGTTTTCTTTCTTTTGCTGCTCCAGTTCCAGTTAACATTTCCTCCAGATCTCCTGTTTCACACAGGGTTAAAGGCAGAGGGAGCGTACCTGTCAGGCCCTTGCCAGACACAACATACTCACCATTTCCTCTGCAGTCAGTTCTCTTGGCTGGGGCATGTTGGGAATGGTGGAGGGAGTCATGGCTCTGCCTAGGCCCCCTCAGCATTCACTTGTTAGTGAAGGGGAGAAATGGAGTTTCAGGGCCGGATTAACCTTTTGGTGGGCCCGGCGCCAAACATATTTGTGGGCCCCCAACGGGGCAAAGGAGCATGGGGTGGGGAGGTCGGTCCCCAGAGCAAGGGGCCAACCAGGGGCAATGGGGCATAGCATGGTGGGGCTGGCCCCTCTCCACCCAGCCCAGTGCAAGGGCACTGTATACAAACCGCCCAGCCCTGTGCTGCCAGCGTGCCCCTTCCCCTCAGAGGTGGGCCCATGCTGTGCCACACAGCCCCCGACTCCCTATGCCCAGCGTCCCCTGGAACTGCTATGCCCAGCAGCCCCCCCAGACCCTCCACCACAAATGCACAGCGGCCTGCACACCACCACTCCTGCGCAGCACCCCCCCACACAGCCGCACCACTACTGCCCAATGCACTTCCCCACAGCCCACCACTACAACTACACAGCACCCCACTCAGACCCCCCACTGCCCAGCATCCCAACACACAGACCTCCCCCACCCCACCCCCAACACCCCACCCCACTACCCATCAACCCCCCCCACACCACCAGAGACCTGCTCCCTCACACCCTGCCCCCTGGCCACACTCACCGACCCTGCTGGAAGGTGACGGCGTCTGCCAGGCTGAGCTGGCAGCGTGGCCGGGGCCGGTCCAGTGCCAGGGCAGGGAATCACTCCGGCCTTTCGGCCAGGGTCTGGCCAGGAGTTAGGATGCAGGAGGGGGCTCAGGGCTGGGGCAGGAGGTTGGGGTGTGGAGCGCATACCTGGGGCAGCTCCTTTTGGTGCAAGGGGTGCAGGTGGGAATGTGTGTGGGGGTGTGTGTGTGCAGGACCTCCCGTTTGGTGCTCAGGGTGGGGGTGGGTATGTGTGGGGAGTGCAGGAGTCAGGGCAGGGGGCTGGGGATGTGGGCTGGGGTCGTGGGGGTACTCCAAGCCCTCCACCTGTCCTGAGGGGCTGACGGCGGGGGGGGGGTTGTGTAGGGGGAGTGCAGGGGCACCGCCTTTGCTCCACCCTGCCCCGATTCCACCCCCTGCCCCAAGGCCCCCCCCCGCTCCTTCCCCTCCCTCTTGGAGCGCCAGCAAACAGCTGTTCGGCGGCGGGGGAAGCACTGGGAGGGAGAGGGAGGAGCGGGAACGCAACATGCTGGGGGAGGAGGTGGAGAAGAGACAGGGAGGGGGAAGCTTGGCTGCCAGTGGGTGCGGGACAGAGGCGGCGGGCGGAGAAGAGCTGGTGGGGCCTTGGACTGCAGCCCAAGCAGACTGGGCCGGGGCCCCTTTTAGTGGTGCCATGGCGCCAGTGGTGCCATTGTAAACTCGGTACTGCCAAAGACAGAAGCTGGGAGCAGCACAGAACTCATCACATATCACACTCAAGCTGTGTTGCAGATAAGAGCTCTTTCTGGGGCTGGGCTATGCTGCGAGCAGACCTCAGGTAAGAAACTTGGGGGGGGGGGGGAGCTAGAGTCATTCCTGCCCCTCTAAATGGCATTCCTGGAGGGTGTGTCCCATTGTCTGCATTGGGCAGCTAAAAGCTCTTCAACCATCAACAGAGAAAACAGTTGGCATGTAACAGTGCTCAGTGGGACAGATTCACTGCTGATGTAAGTGGGTCAACGGACTGGTTCTCTAGCTGCTTTTGGCAGTGGTGGACTTGGCCTGCTAATATGAATCCTTCTCAATAAAAGGATCCGATAATGGGGAAAGGGGAAATAAAAGAACAGAATAATCTCTAACTAGCACTTGCCTTCATCTACAGACAGTCCCTTCAGGGCTAGCATAAGCAGTAGGGAGAGGCTGGATAGTGGCCTTTTCACAGTATTTGCAAACAAAATGTTCAATTTCTATTTAAATACCGTTTGAAAATTGGACAACTTCCCTATTCTGGGAGATGGAAAGATTCTGAGAGGATTAAACTCACCTGAGCACCAATATCCTCCAATCAGAATTCTTCTAGAAAGAGGAACGTTGTTTGACCATTGGGTTTCATCTGGCAAAACAAATATTTAAAGGTCCCAGTGACTGATAAAGTGGGAAGAAAGATCAATAATGAGAGGGGAAATGCATGAGCGTGGAGTCCCCTGTCCATGCAGAGTCCCACTGAATTCAACAAGGCTCTGCAGGGCTCTGCCCACACATAACACAGGGCAGGATCAGGGACCAAGTCTGTAAAGTCTCAGCATGAAGCTGTTTCATGACCCACCCATTCCTCTAAGTTCTTGAAGTATATTGGGGACAACTTTTTGTTTCAGAAAGTGGAGGAAGTAACCAGGGGGACAGTCATTTCAGATTTGATTCAGATCAACGGGGAGAAATGGGGAGCGAATCTGAAGGTGGAAGGCAATTTTGGGTGAAAGTGACCATGAAATGATACATTTCATGATTCTAGGGAAAGAAAGGAGTGAGGGCAGCAGAATTAGAACAATGGACTTAAAAAAACCTATAACAAACTCAGAGATCTGGTAGGCAGGGTCCCATGGGAAAACAATCTAATAGAAAATGGAGTTCAGGAGAGCTGGCAGTTTCTCAAAGACACAATATTAAATGCACAATTGCAAACTATCCTGATGCAAAGGAAAGATAGAAAGAGGCCAATATGGCTCCATCAGGAACACTCTAATGACCTGAAAACAGTGGTGCAAGTAGAAATCATTTCTTGCCGGTACTGCAGTCATAGGAGGGACACAAGTGGGGGCACGTGAAAAGAGGCATAGAACTGTGTGTGCCATGTACATCTTGACAGAACTACAGCCCAAATTGTTTTATTATTTTCCTCAGCATGACATACAGGAGGGGCGATCGAAATCAGCCTGGCAGAACATGCATGAGAACTGTCTCTGGACAGAAAATCAACTGATCAAAATCACATTCTCTGATCTCTTGGGGTCAAATCCTGTTCCCATTGAGCTCAAAAGGAATTTTGCTATTGAGTTCAATGGGAACAGGCTTTGACGTTTGGAGAGGAAAGAACAAAACCACTCAAGCAAGGCCTATGTTGCTTATACCACAGGTATCAAAGGCTGCTGACTCAGGTAAGAAAGTCAGCAGACATCTGATCTTTGTCCATTGCAAGAGAGAAATCAGCAATCAATGAGGCTAGAACAGTCTCTGTACCATATCCAACGCATAAGTCCATCTGCAAAGGATCAAGGAAATATGAAGGCTTCAGATTACCTTAAAGTCCACAGTCCCTTGGTTAGAATGCTCCCATTACTTTATGTTCATAGTCCAGAGGCTGGAGCAGGAAAAAGGCCGGAGCAGGAAAGAGGCAAAATGGAGATGTTTCCAGGCCAGGGCCTTTTAGCTTCCACCAAGTGCCAAGAAAAGGGAAGTCTGTTCTCACTGTGAAAGATGGTGTTTGGAGTCACATGGGCAAGTTATATGTCCATCGCCCCCACCCATATTCTAGTATCTAGTTAGAACGTTCACAAAAAGTCTATTAAGTCTATACAGGCGGGTCCATTGTGAGCTAAGTGTTCCTTAATGGGCCATTCAACTTGACTTGTCCCTTCATGTGCTGGCTAAATACCTTGTGGGCATTACCACAGGAGCAAGAAAACATGTAGTAAACATAGCTAATATTCAGAACTTCAGACATCAAGATGAACATACATGCATAGAAATAGCATAAGCATAAGTACCAGCTATTTCACATACATGACTATTCCCAAAAGAGATTCTGAAAAATCATACCACATACCTGAGAACCTATGTGCCAGCACCATGCCCCACTGGAGTTTTGTTATTTCTTATGTGAGAACAGAGATGGAGCCAGTGACATGACTCTGTTTAGCCTAAAAGGGCCAGGTTAATTTTTAGCTGTTCAGGTGTGACTGCACCTTTAGTCAGTGAGGGCGTACTGGCTGGCACACATTCAGGTTAATGGGCTTCAGTGTTTCTTTGCAGTTAACTTTTTAACGTTCATAAAACGGGTATGTGCTGAGGTGGCTTAAAGCATAACACAGCCTGTGAACCTCTGCCTCTTTGAGATTTTATTATTATTATTTATTTATTTTGCTGGTCATAATGTGGGAGGGTATCTTCTCCGCCCTCTGCTCATGAGGTTATGTACGTGTCTTGTAGCACTCTTCTGAACACCATTTGGAAGGAATTTGTTTTTCAGTAAGTGTGTGTGACGGGTTGGATCACAGAAACCCCCTTGGGAGCTGCCAGACTGATGTGCAAAGGCTACCTCTGTTCCTGTTCTCCCTGCCAGCTCGGTGGCTTCAGCTCCCTGTCTTGGTGAAGCCAGACACACCTGTGTGCTCCAGCACAGACTCAGGGTCTGAATCACCTGTCCCAAAGCTGCAGGTTTACCTGAAAACAGCTCACAGAAGTGTGCTTGCCTTTAGCACTCAGATGCCCAATTCCCAATGGGGTCTAAACCCAAATAAATCCGTTTTACCCTGTATAAAGCTTATACAGGGTAAACTCATAAATTGTTCGCCCTCTATAACACTGATAGAGAGATATGCACAGTTGTTTGCTCCCCCAGGTATTAATACATACTCTGAGTTAATTAATAAGTAGAAAGTGATTTTATTAAATACAGAAAGTAGGATTTAAGTGATTCCAAGTAGTAACAGACAGAACAAAGTAAGTTACCCAGCAAAATAAAATAAAATGCGCAAATCTATGTCTAATTGCACTAAATATAGATAAGATCCTCACCAGTTCCAAAATGTTCCCTTTTACAGGCTAATCTTCTTTTAGCCTGGGTCCAGCAATCACTCACACCCCCTGTAGTTACTGTCCTTGTTTCAGTTTCCTTCAAGTATCCTGGGGGGGTGGAGAGGCTTCTTCTTTAGCCAGCTGAAGACAAAATGGAGGGGTCTCCCACGGGTTTAAATAGACTGTCTCTTGTGGGTGGGGACCCCCTCCTCACCCTCTGTAGAATCCAGTTACAAAATGGAGATTCGGAATCACATGGGCAGGTCACATGCCCATGCATGACTCAGTATTTGCAGGTAGCAGCCATTACCCACATGGTATCTTGCATGTCTCCAGGAAGACTTCTTATGTGGATTGGAGCATTCCAAGATGCATTGTTCCCCGATCGGGTACTTAACCTAGTGAATTCCTTCCTAAAGAGGCTGACCAAATTGCTCACAAACCCTACCTAGAGATCAAGCAAGTATACAATCCATATTCTTAACCTCAAGTACAAAATGATATATGTGTACAAAAGGGATGAATAGATATAGTAGACCATAACCTTTACAGAGATATGTACCTGGCACAGGCAGCACAAAACATATTCCAGTTATGTCATATTCCCACAAAGCCTTATGGGAGGTACCGTCACAGTGTGGACTCTTTCTTTTCTGTTAGAAGACATGTAATTTTTTCAGGTACATACTGATTAACACAGAAAACAATTGGGGCTGTTAAACTTTCTTCTAATTCCATAGAAAATTTAGTTCAGCTATATTTTCCAGTACAGTGATGAAATGGGTGTTTGTATATACAAACATCCACATGCTTACCTACTCACTTTCCCCCCAGATATGTAGTATTTCAGTCGGTTTATATGGAATATGGGAGTTGGGTGAGGAGCCATTTCAGCATATGTATGACTTATTAAAAGACAAATTTTAAGTAGAACTGTATCCTAAACTGCATTATGGTGTTGTACCCAAACTTTGCATTTCAATGGGAGATTCAACTTCCTTTATACGAACAGAACAGACTCCTGAAACTCTTACCAGTCCACAGAAGTGGTCCATACTAATGCAAACACTCCTATTGTCTTCAATGGGATTGATCAAATGATTAAGGGTTTACAGGATTAGGTTTCAAGTTTGTAAATTTTTCTGGATGAAACTGACAATGCCTGAGCTGTCAGATCAGAAGGAGCTTCATTTGAATAACGGTGGGCAGATGTGTGATAAGTCTTAGGGATGTCTTCACTAGTAACGTTAAAGCACTGCCCCGGCAGCGCTTTAACGTGTCTGTGTAGTCACAGCACCAGCGCTGGGAGAGAGCTCTCCCAGTGCTGTAAAAAACCCACCCCTACGAGGGGAGTAGCTCCCAGCGCTGGGGCACTGTCTACACTGCCACTTTACAGCGCTGAAACTTGCAGCGTTCACACCTTCTTGTCAACTGTTGGAAATGGGCCATCCTGATTATCACTAGAAAAGTTATTTTTCTCCTGCTGATAATAGCCCACCTTAATTGATTAGTCTCATTATAGTTGGTATGGCAACACCCATTTTTTCATGTCTTCTGTGTACATATATCTTCCTACTGTATTTTCCACTGCATTCATCTGATGAAGTGGGTTTTAGCCCACAAAAGCTTATGCTCAAATAAATTTGTTAGTCTCTAAGGGGCCACAAGTACTCCTCATTCTTTTTACTGTTTACATACCTTCCGTTCCCCCCACCCCTCCTCTCTTGAGGACTCCTGACCAACTTAACAGCACAATACATATGCTAACAAACTTAAACAAAGCCTTTGTGCTGTTACAGCCATATAAAGAATGAATGCCCTCCCTAGCCGTGTTCTTTTCCTTTAAGGAGAGGGGGGCTACCCCCATGTCTTTCCGGTACCCCATACCCGCTAAAAATCTCTTGCCAGGACTGCGTACTGGAGGGTACTGCCCTACTTGCACTCCTGCCTGAAAATCAAGAAGGAATCCTACAAAAAGTGGAAACATGGATGAATTCTTAAGGAGGAGTAGAAAACAATAGCACACACATGTGGGGACAAAATCAGCATGGCACAGCCATTAAATGGGTGGTAACTGTTCTGCTCCACTGGGCACTGGTGAGGCCTCAGCTGGGGTACTGTGTCCCATTCTGGGTGCCACACTTGAGAAAAGATGTGGAGAAATTGGAGCAAGTCCAGAGTGTGATATCGCAATAACTTGAGACCACACAGGTTTAAATGCAAACAAGAACAAACTTTATTCCAGGGGCACCTTACTGGCACCTCCTCTAGGTTTCTCTTCCACGTGACCCACATCGGGGACCCTCTCTTCCCTCCTTCTGGCTCCACTGCCTGATTTCTTAAAGGAGCCCCACCTCATAAGCAGCCGTTCCCAAATACTACACAGAGGAGAGCAACAAAAATGATAAAATATTTAGAAAACCTGACTTTTAGGAAAGGTTAAAAAAACTGGGTATCTTTAGTCACGAAAAAAGAAGATTAAAGGAGGAATGTGATAGCAGTCCTCTAATCGATTAAGGGGTGTTATAAAGAGGACTGTGATCAATTGTCCTCCATGTCCACTGAAGGAAGTAAAGGACTTTATCAGCAGCAAGGGAGATTACGGTTAGATATTAGGAAAAACTTTCTGACTATACTGGTAGTTAAGCTCTGGAATAAGCTTCTGAGGGAGGTTGTGGAATCTCCACACTGGAAGTTTTTAAAAACAACTTGCACAAACACTTGTCAGGGACAGTCTAAGTCAGTGGTCACCAATCGGTAGATCGCAATCAACTGGTCGATCGTGGAGCCTCTGACAGTCGATCTCAGTCTCAGTCTAGGGTTGCCAACCCCCCCGGTATGGCCGGGAGTCTCCCGGAATCGGGTTCGATCTCCTGGAAGCTCCTGCAGCCAAACCAGGAGATCTGCCGCTAACAGTCCGGCAGCACAGCGGGGCTAAGACAGGCTCCCTGCCTGCTCTGGCCCCAGAAGCGGCTGGCATGTCCCTGCAGCCCCTGGGGGAGGGAGGGGGTCTCCGCTTGCTGCCCTCACCTGCAGGCACCGCCCCTGCAGCTCCCATTGGCCAGGAACGGGGAACCGCGGCCAATGGGAGCTGCAGGGATGGTGCCTGCGGGTGGGGGAAGCGCGCAGAGCCACCTGCCCCTTCCCCGCCAGGAGCCATTGCCGGACATGCCGGCCACTTCCAGAAGCAGCATCGGGTGAGGGCAGGCAGGGAGCCTGTCTTAGCCCTGCTTTCTCCACTGCCTGAGGGCCGCCTGAGGTAAGCAGCGCCCGGCCGGAGCCTGCACCCCAAATCCCTCCCACACCCCAACCCCCTGCCCCAGCCCTGGGCTTCCACCTGCACCCCAACTCCCAGCCCTGACCTTTCCCACACACAACCTCTCTCCTGCACTCCAACCCCCTCCAAGAGCCCGCACCCCGCTCCTGCTCCACCACCCCAACCTCCTGCCCCAGCCCTGAGCCCCCCACACCCAAAATCCCTCCAAGAACCCACATCCCACACCCCCTCCAGCACCCCAACCTCCTGCCCCAGCCCTGAGCCCCTTCCCGCATCCCATACCTCCTCCCGCACCCCAACCCCCTCCGAGAGCCCACACCCTGCACTCCAACCCACTGCCCAAGCCCTGAGCCCAATTCCAGAGCCAGCACCCCGCACCCTTTCCTGCACCCCAACGCCCTGTCACAGCTCAGCCCAGAGCCCACACCCCCTCCCACACTGCAGCCCCCTGCCCCAGCCCAGTGAAAGTGAGTGAGAGTGGGAGAGAGCGAGTGACGTAGGGGGGGATAGAGCGAGGGGGGCGGTTGGAGACCACTGATCAAGGTTTACTTGGTCCTGCCTCAGCACAGGGGGCTGGACTTGATGACTTCTCGAGGTCCCTTCCAGCCTTACATTTCTATGATTGTATGATTATAAACTGAAATTTTAAATGATCATAAATATGAACAATACAGAAACGCTGCCGGTAATGCACTCAGATATTTTATTTCTTATCTGTTTTAAACATTTAGCATCGTCTTGTGGGGCGGGGGGGGGGGAGAGGGGGAGAGGAAGGAAGGAAATCTAGGGCTTCTGAAAATGGAGGGACTAAGAGGGCTGGTAACAGCCAGATATAGTGCATTTTAAGAAATGCACTATGCCAGCTTTGTCCACGCACAATTTGGTCTATGCTCCTAATGGCTCAGATGCAAGACACTTTCTATTCCAGTCTCTAGTCACTATACAGCTCTGTTACTGCATCTCAGTCTATGTATATTTATTTTATTTTATCTAAGCCTTCCTCCTTCCCACCAGTAAATATAGTCCCTGATTCTTGGCTCTGGCTGAGCTGAGCTGGGGGCTGAGTTGGTATGGGGGGGAAATGGTGGTGCTATGCCACCTTTGTGGTTCCCCAGTTCTGAAGCCAGCCAGGAGCCAGGTCAACCCCTGATGTAAGTTAGAGCAGTTGAAAGGGGGCTCTAATTTACATCTGGCTGCCCACAGCTGCAGGAGGCCATTCTGACAGCCGGGAATAGCTGAAGTGCAACAACAAGGTGCTTCACTGAAGTGCACAGCAAATTTTTCATGATTAGGAGATACTATGAGAATGTCTTAAAATGACTCCTGAATTAATGAATCTCCTCTAGGATAGTGCGAGATGGCGAGTTTACTCTGAGCCCTGTGGAAGGGGAAGCACGGAGTTGCACCACTCCAGGAAGTCACTATAACTCAAACACACTGCCCTGAGTCACATTTCCTCCAGATCTCCTGTTTCACACAGGGTTAGAGGCAGAGGGAGCGTACTTGTCAGGCCCTTGCCAGAGCCAACATACGTGCCATTTCCTCTGCAGACAGTTCTCCTGGCTGGGGCATGTTGGGAATGGCAGGGGGAGTCATGGCTCTGCCTAGGCCTCCTCACTACTCACTTGTTAGTGGAGGGGAGAAATGGAGTTTCAGACAGCCCCAGCTCCCCGCACGCACCCCTTTGCCCAGACTCAGGTAGGTCCTGCATGGTTGTACAGAGGAGTGTGTGGGGTGGGGTGCGGAGGCAGGGAGGGTTATGTCCCCTTGCTTTGTCAAATGGCGGTGCTGGCCACATTTACAATCTAGCCTTTAGTGAGACTTGGCCAGTCTGTATGGTTTCTGTTGAATTTGTTTTTCACAGAGTTCAAGGGAAACTACATTACATAAATTACCAGTCAATATCCATCAGAAGATACAGTAATTAGTTACAGATTAAATAGGATGAAGGAGTGGTGTTTGTCTTGGGGTTGTGTGGAAATAACCAAGTCCAATACACAAACATACCTTATTGACTTTGAGACCTTACACCACCTACTGATTCATAGTTTTCCTCTTCCACTGGTGGAAAATCACAGAGAAATGGACATTAATTACCACTTACTGCAGGAAAATTGGGGCCTCCATCTCTATTGTAAGGGCAAAATACTCCAGTAAGATCCACTGTGTCACTCTTAGGGTATGTCTACACTACAAAATTAGGTCGAATTTATAGAAGTCGGTTTTATAGAAATCGTTTTTATACAGTCGATTGTGTGTGTACCCACACAAAATGCTCTAAGTGCATTAAGTCGGCGGACTTCGTCCACAGTACTGAGGCTAGCGTCGACTTCTGGAGCATTGCACTGTGGGTAGCTATCCCACAGTTCCCGCAGTGTCTGCCGCCCATTGGAATTCTGGGTTGAGATCCCAATGCCTGATGGGGCAAAAACAGTGTCGCGGGTGATTCTGGGTACATGTCGTCAGGCCCCCACTCCCTCCCTCCCTCCGTGAAAGCAACAGCAGACAATCGTTTCGCGCCTTTTTTCTGCCCAGACGCCATAGCACTGGGATCATGGAGCCCGCTCAGATCACCGCGGCAATTATGAGCACTATGACAACCACGCGCATTATCCTGGAGTATATGCATAGCCGGAACCTGTCAAAGCAAAACCAGGAGGAGGAGGAGGAGGAGGCAACAGCAGCGCAGAGGCAACAGCAGCGCGGTGACGAGAGTGATGAGGAAATAGACATAGACTTCTCACAAAGTACGGGCCACAGCAATGTGAAAATCATGGTGGTAATGGGGCAGGTTCATGCCGTGGAACGCCGATTCTGGGCCCGGGAAACAAGCACAGACTGGTGGGACCGCATAGTGCTGCAGGTGTGGGACGATTCCCAGTGGCTGCGAAACTTTCGCATGCGTAAGGGCACTTTCATGGAACTTTGTGACTTGCTTTCCCCTGCCCTGAAGCGCCAGAATACCAAGATGAGAGCAGCCCTGACAGTTGAGAAGCGAGTGGCCATAGCCCTGTGGAAGCTTGCAACGCCAGACAGCTACCGGTCAGTCGGACATCAATTTGGAGTGGGCAAATCTACTGTGGGGGCTGCTGTGATTCAAGTAGCCAGGGCAATCAAAGAGCTGCTGATATCAAGGGTAGTGACTCTGGGAAATGTGCAGGTCATAGTGGATGGCTTTGCTGCAATGGGATTCCCTAACTGTGGTGGGGCGATAGAAAGAACCCATATCCCTATCTTGGCACCGGAGCACCAAGCCAGCGAGTACATAAACCGCAATGGGTACTTTTCAATGCTGCTGCAAGCACTGGTGGATCACAAGGGACGTTTCACCAACATCAACGTGGGATGGCCGGGAAAGGTACATGACGCTCGCGTCTTCAGGAACTCTGGTCTGTTTCAAAAGCTGCAGGAAGGGACTTTCTTCCCAGACCAGAAAATAACCATTGGGGATGTTGAAATGCCTATAGTTATCCTTGGGGACCCAGCCTACCCCTTAATGCCATGGCTCATGAAGCCATACACAGGCAGCCTGGACAGTAGTCAGGACCTGTTCAACTACAGGCTGAGCAAGTGCAGAATGGTGGTAGAATGTGCATTTGGACGTTTAAAAGCGCGCTGGCGCAGTTTACTGACTCGGTTAGACCTCAGCGAAAACAATATTCCCATTGTTATTACTGCTTGCTGTGCGCTCCACAATATCTGTGAGAGTAAGGGGGAGACGTTTATGGCGGGGTGGGAGGCTGAGGCAAATCGCCTGGCCGCTAATTACGCGCAGCCAGACACCAGGGCGATTAGAAGAGTACAGCAATTAGAAGAGCACAGCAGAGAAGCTTTGAAAACCAGTTTCATGACTGGCCAGGCTTCGGTGTGAAAGTTCTGTTTGTTTCTACTTGATGAACCTCCCCCCCAGCCCGCCCGGTTCACTCTACTTCCCTGTAAGCTAGCCACCCTCCCCTCCCCTCCCCCCTTCACCGCTTGCAGAGGCAATAAAGTCATTGTTACTTCAAATTCATGCATTCTTTATTAATTCACACAAATAGGAGGATAACTGCCAAGGTAGCCCAGGAGGGATGGGGGAGGAGGGAAGCGCTGGGTGGGGTGGGGGAGGAGGGAAGGACAAGGACACCGTGCACTATAAAACTTTAAAACTTTAAAAATTAGAAACTTCAAAACTTATTGAAGGCCAGCCTTCTGCTGCTTGAGCAATCCTCTGGGGTGGAGTGGCTGGGTGGCCGGAGGCCCCCCCACCGCGTTCTTGGGCGTCTGGGTGAGGACGCCATGGAACTTGGGGAGGAGGGCTGTTGGTTACACAGGGGCTGTAGTGGCGGTCTGTGCTCCTGCTGCCTTTCTTGCAGCTCAACCATACGCTGGAGCATCTCACTTTGATGCTCCAGCAGTCGGAGCATGGACTCCTGCCTTCTGTTCTCAATCTGACGCCACCTCTCAGATTCAGCCCGCGATTCAGCACGCAACCTCTCCGATTCAGCACGCGATTCAGCCCGCCACCTCTCCTCGCGTTCAAACTGTGCTTTTCTGCAGTCAGACATTGTCTGCCTCCAAGCATTCTGCTGAACCCTGTCAGCGTGGGAGGCCGTCTGGAGCTCCGAGAACATTTCATCCCGAGTTCTCTTCTTCCTCCTTCTAATCTTCACTAGCCTCTGCGAAGGAGAAACATTTGCAGCTGGTGGGGGAAAAGGGAGATAGGTAGTTAAAAAGACACATTTTAGAGAACAATAGGATCACTCTTTCCCGTTAAACCTTGCTGTTCACATTACATAGCACAAATGCTTTCGTTACAAGGTCGTATTTTGCCTCTATTTATATTGAGGGTCTGCCGATTTGGTGTGAGAGATCACTCACGCAGGGCCAGGCAACAGAATTCGGCTTGCAGGCAGCCATGGTAAGCCACAGTCTTTTGGCTTCTTTAACCTTAATAACATGTGGGAATGGTTTCAAACAGCAGCACCCTCATTTTCCATACCAAGCAGCCGTTGGGTTGGCCATTTAAAATGGTATGGCAATTTAAAAGGAGGGAGGGATGCGGTTGCCGGGTTAACGTGCAGCACAAACCCAACTAACCCCCCACACACACACACCCAATTCCCTGGGATGATCACTTCACCCCTCCCCCCACCGCGTGGCTAACAGCGGGGAACATTTCTGTTCAGCCGAGCAGGAACGGGCACTCTGAATGTCCCCTTAATAAAAGCACCCTATTTCAACCAGGTGACCATGAATGATATCACTCTCCTGAGGATAACACAGAGAGATAAGGAATGGATGTTGTCTGAATGCCAGCAAACACCGGGACCATACGCTGCCATGCTTTGCTATGCAATGATTCCAGACTACGTGCTACTGGCCTGGCGTGGTAAAGTGTCCTACCATGGCGGACGGAATAAGGCAGCCCTCCCCAGAAACCTTTTGCAAAGGCTTTGGGAGTACATCCAGGAGAGCTTTCTGGAGATGTCCCTGGAGGATTTCCGCTCCATCCCCATACACGTTAACAGACTTTTCCAGTAGCTGTCCTGGCCGTGAATGCCAGGGCAAATTAATCATTAAACACGCTTGCTTTTAAACCATGTGTAATATTTACAAAGGTACACTCACCAGAGGTCCCTTCTCCGGGGTCTGCGAGCACGCTTTGGGATTCGGTGGGTTCGGGGTTTACTGGCTCCAGGTCCAGGGTGATAAACAGATCCTGGCTGTTGGGGAAAACGGTTTCTCTGCCTCCTTGCTGTGAGCCATCTCCCGTCTGTTCATCATCATCGTCTTCCTCGTCCCCAGAACCCGCTTCTGTGTTGCGTGAGTCTCCATTGACGGAGTCATAGCACAGGGTTGGGATAGTGGTGGCTGCACCCCCTAGCATGGCATGCAGCTCGGCGTAGAAGCGGCATGTCTGCGGCTGTGCCCCGGACCTTCCGTTTGCCTCTCTGGTTTTCTGGTAGGCTTGCCTTAGCTCCTTAATTTTCACGCGGCACTGCTGTGCATCCCTGTTATGGCCTCTGTCCTTCATGCCCTTTGATACTTTTTCAAATGTTTTTGCATTTCTTTTACTGCTACGGAGTTCCGCTAGCACGGATTCGTCTCCCCATATGGCGATCAGATCCCGTACCTCCCGTTCGGTCCATGCTGGAGCTCTTCTGCGATCCTGGGACTCCATCATGGTTACCTGTGCTGATGAGCTCTGCGTGGTCACCTGTGCTCTCCACGCTGGGCAAACAGGAAATGAAATTCAAACGTTCGCGGGGCTTTTCCTGTCTACCTGGCCAGTGCATCCGAGTTCAGATTGATGTCCAGAGCGGTCACAATGGTGCACTGTGGGATAGTTCCTGGAGGCCAATACCGTCGAACTGTGGCCATGCTAACCCAAATTCGAAATGACAAAACCGATTTCAGCGCTAATCCCCTCGTCGGAGGTGGTTTAAAGAAACCGATTTAAAGAGCCCTTTAAGTCGGAAATAAGGGCTTCGTCGTGTGGACGGGTCCAGGCTTAAATCGAGGTAACGCTGCTAAATTCGACCTAAAATTGTAGTGTAGACCAGGCCTTAGACCTGTGGCAGAAATAGTGACTTTTCTTCTCACCTGGAAGAAATTATCTATCTTTAGATGCTCCAAAAGGTGGATTAGCTCCAGCAGGATACCAAATGCATGAAAAATCAAATATTTTTAGAATCGGGTGAAAAGCTCTTTGTTTTCGTTTTGCTTTATCCTACTCCATGCTCTTAATCCTTTAAATAGGCAAAACTTAACAGCATGCTCGGTATAGAAGACAATCCATCCCTAAGGCACAGTAGTTGGGGTACAATAACTACTGCAGAAGTGAAGGCTCCAAGGATGTCTTACAGCCACACATATTTAATGCAACCCAATCTTTAAAAAAAAAAAATGCATGTGAATAAGTAGCAGCCTATGAGTGAACTGACCAAAACGTACACACCGGTGGCATGATGCAGTCATGTCACGTGAATCCCAAATTCCCAGTTGCTGTATAGCTTATGAATCAGGGTATATTGACACTCCTGTGGCTGGCCCATGTACGCTGACTCAGGCTCACAGGGCTCAAGCTGCAGGGCTATAGAACTGCACCGTAGACCTCTGTGCTTGGGCTGGAGCCCAGGCTCTGGGACCCTGTGAGGGGGGAGGGTCCCAGAGCCCACTCTTCAGCCTGAGCCCAGGTGTCTACACTGCAGCTCGATACCTCCGCAACCTGATCCCCATGAGCCTGAGTTACCTGTCACACATGACAAACAATGAACAGCTGAAGTGCCTGCAGACAACTCACGGACTCAGTGTTGTCCAAATTATCTGAGGAGCAACAAATATGTTTGACAGAAATCAGGATCCGTTCACAAATCATTCATAAACAAACAAAGCAAAACAGGCAACATGTACCCAGAGTAAAGTCAACATCCAAAACAGAAGCCCTGGATTCCCAAATCCAATGCATTGGACGTGTTGGGTATTCAGCTAGGGCTCAACGCTCTCTCTCCACATAGTGGCTAGCTCTGGGTTAAGTGGTGGGCAGATGCATGCTGCGCTTTGGTATCAGGCTGTTAAGTGCCGTTATTGAGTTTGCCTCCCTTAATGCTTTTGGAAGCGTTATGGGCATAGGGCTTGATTTTTCAGAAGCGCCAAGCACCCTCAACATGAATTGAAGTTAATGGGTGCTGTGGTACTCAGTACCTCTGAACATCCGTCCCCTAATACTTCCCTCTATCAGCACTTGGGGCTACAGATGCAAAAACCCACCTATCCCTCAGTGCACCACTGGAGCTTAGACCCAAAGTTTAGCTCTAATATTACATTTATTGTATTGGTAAATAGCTAAGTGAACAACAGTCCATGAATGAGAACATTAGCAGTCCCTTAGTTGGCTGTTATTGACATATATACTTTACTTTACTTAAAAGACAACCAAAAGAAATAACAAAAGCAGAAGTATATTACAATTACAACAACACAGAGAACCAGGGGAGCATATTGCATTTGCAAAACAGCCAGCTGGACATTGCAATTCTCATTACCAGCCTAAACATTATGTCAATCGGATCCAAAGATAAGTAATTTCAGGCACAGAAAGTTATGTGTAAATACAACTACTAGAAACATATAAGAACATAACAATGGCCATACTGGGTCAGACCAGAGGTCCATCTATCCCACTATCCTGTCTTCTGAGAGTGGCCAATGTCAGGTGCCCCAGAGGGAATCAATAGAACAAGTGATCATCAGGTGATCCATCCCCTGCTGCCCATTCCCAGCTTCGGGCAAACAGAGGCTAGGGACACCATCCCTGCCTGTCCTGGCTAACAGCCATTGATGGACGTATCCTCCATGAACTTTTCTAGTTCTTTTTTGAACCCTGTTATAGTCTTGGTCTTCACAACATCTTCTGGCAAGGAGTTCCACAGGTTGATTGTACGTTGTCTGAAAAAATACTCCCTTTTGTTTGTTTTAAACCTGCTACCTGTTAATTTTATTTGGTGAACCCTAGTTCTTATGTTATGAGAAGGAGTAAATAACACTTCCTTATTTACTTTATCCACACCAATCATGATTTTGTAGACCTCTAGCATATCCCCCTTGAGTCATTTCTTACTCTTTTCCAAGCTGAAAAGTCCCAGTCTTATTAATATCTCTTCATATGGAAGCTATTACATACCTCAATCACTTTTGTTGCCCTCTTCTGTACCTTTTCCAATTCCAATATATCTTTTTTGAGATGGTTAGACCACATCTGCACACAGTATTCAAGATGTGGGCATAACATTGATTTATATAGAGGCAATATGATATTTTCTGTCTTATTATCTATCCCTGTCCTAATGATTCCCAACATTCTGTTAGCTTCTTTGACTGCCGCTTCACATTGACTGGATGTTTTCAGAGAACTATCCACAATGACTCCAAGATCTCTTTTTTGAGTGGTAACAGCTAATTTAGACTCCATCATTTTATATGTATAGTTGGGATTATGTTTTCCAATGTGCATTACCTTGCATTGATCAACATTGAATTTCATCTACCATTTTGTTGTCCAGTTGTAGGAGCAGGATTTTATAATTGTACTATGAGAATTAATGTATGAATTGATTTTATCCTGCCAGCCACCCTTTTTGAATAGGAGAAAGGAATGACAGACCAGAACAATCCTTATGACTGATTATGGTCACCCTTTTGTTTTAGGATAAGTTATAATGTCTACTATGGTTTCCTATATGTATTACAAATTAGGCACTCTAGTTAAATATACATTTCTTTGTTTAAGGTTTTAGTAAGTAAGAGACAGGATCTTGTATTGTATCTATGTTAAGGAGATTAGAGAAATGTTGAGGGCCTGAAGCCCCAATGTGAATTGTTTTAGTTATAAGTTTTAGCAAGGCTTGATTTACAATGTATTCTGTCTGTATACCTTTGAAGGTTTCTGTGAGAGATTGTTTGTGTGAATGAAGAATGCATGCATCAGGAAAAGATAAAGTGTGAAAGCCATCACAAATGTCCAGATGGTCAAGAAAAAGTGAGACTTGAAAAAAAACAGGAGACAATCAGAAAACATCCATTGTATCCTATGCTAAACATGTTAGCAGCACTGACGACCTCAGAGGTGAGGCAGGCACCCCTGAAGGCGAGACAACAAATAGAAGATAACGATGGGAAGCCCAACAATAACCATCAAATAATAACAGCAAACCCCCCCAAGATTAGAACCACTTAAGGACTAATGATTAACTCCTTTCTGCACACAGCCCAGGCTCGCTACTTAGTGCAATGGGGCAAGGTTAAATTTACAACACATGGGCGTGATTCACTTCTGCGGATGCAGAGTGTGTAATTTGTACGTCCCTTTACTTGGGAGACAGCTGCCCTCCATGGGAAAAAAGAGCACTTAATTAGGGACTTGATCCAAAACCAGCTGAAGTCAATGGGCATTTTTTCATTTACTTTAGTTGGCTCAGGCTGTGGATTATATGATTGAAACAGAAGAAGTTTCAGAATACAGTACATACTACTATAATGAAAAGGCTAGCACCTCTGCTGTCTAGAGAGTAGAATCAGAGCTGCTCAGCTATGTGCCACCAGCCCTATATTGCTGAAAGCTAACAGAGATTCATTTTTAGCTCAAGTGGTAAGGTCCTATACTTTCGTCACATGACGATCTGAATTCTGTCTTTGCTGCTGCTGTGGGGATCAGTGTGTGCAGCAAACTAATAGCCATGAAGTTTGTAGATGGCTATGGCTTTGTTGTCTAATAGGGTTAAATCTTATGGGAAAAGAACATTTTAAATTGTTGTTTAAATTAGAATGGCCATGTGATGGCAGCATTGCCCCACAAATGCAAAAAGACTCCATGAGTCAATGGTGATTATGAGAGGGATCTAATATTGTCACTTGTGTACAGGTTGCTTCAGATCAGGATAGAGGTGAAGCGGCAGCAGACCTGGGGGCAGGAGCAACAGGAAGTGCAGTAAATTTCACACTGTAGCATTTTTACCTCCGCAGTCTAGGATTGTATCTCAAGCCAATTCTCTCCTCTCACAAGATGGCTACCAGTCTAGTTACTACTGTTGGTGGCAGTGTGACATCTGACTCCTAGTTGGAGCCATGGGATTCTGCCAACTGCATTAAAATGCAGTTCTGGCCTGAGAGTAAATGTATGAACATGACTCTTATTCAGGGGATTCCCCCTTTAGGAATCAAGTTGTTACTTTAATGACTAAAACCAGGTTTCTTTTACAGGTTTATATTCCTTAACTGCCAAGTTCTGTTGATCGCAATGGGGTCTCCCAGGTGTCACTGAGGGATTGCTACAGGGTCATAAAAATTTAATAAATAGGCTAATTTGCTGGCTGATCCTTTATCACTGGTGAGGATGCACAACTCAAGAAGAGTCCAGTTTGATTTCAGATTCCAGGTTAAATTTGAAGGTTTGGAAATTTGGAGTGGGAGAGGGGGTGCTGCTTTTCCTTGTTAACATTTGCTCTGGAAATGGCTGAGAAACAAACCTGGAAGGCCATACAGTTTCACAGTAACTCATCAGAGTAGAAATACATTTTAAGGTTGCTGTCAATAGTGCTTTGTAATGAATATGTTGGAAAGGAGTGCTGAAGACGTGTGTGATGTGTGCTAATCCTCAGGGAACAACATGACCCACCTCTGGGATACAACTTTCCCCCTGGCATTAGAGAGGTGACCAAATTCAGTCCTGGGGTAACTCCATTGACGTTAAGTGCTGAGTTTGGCCTAGGGTCTCCAAAGGTTGGCAGCAAACTACAACTACAAGAACTAGTTATGGATCATATTCTTGGCACTTAGGCAAAGTTTTAGTTCACATTCATGAGGTAAAAATATCCATACTGACATCACCTGACTTTCCCGGGGTTTTCCTTCAAGTTAGGCACTTCCCTATATTCCCAACAAACAGAGACCACAGACTGAGCTACTATGTTAACCACTCCATCGCTGATCAGGCTGCAGCCTTTTCTATACCTAACAGTGTGCTTTGTATGCTCTTCCTTTCTAAATCATTCCATAGGAGAGTCTCCACAGCTTGGGATGTCACGAATGAATGGTCCCTTTCCCCCAAACTTACTCCTCAGTAGGAATCTTTTCCTCTTTAGGATAGTAGGTAGTGAGAATAGGAATTCATAGTAGAAATTCCAATATTTGATTCTTTTTGTACTCCAGGACACATATGGTGGGTGATACAATCCTTGTTATGTTCATGAAAACCACATGAACTTAGATTCAGGACCTCTACTCACCAACATAAAGCCACAGCAGGCCAAGCACTTGCACTTCACAGAGTGAGAGGAACTCTTCTCTCCCAGGGATTGTCACAGTCACATACTGACCTTGCATCCCTTCACAGCCAAATGAGAGTGTTTGCCGGACCTCCATAGCCTCGATGGTAGCACATCTGAAAACAAACTGAAGCAGTACCAGGGATCCTACTTTTCTGTGATTAAACCAAAATCTCACAACATTCTCCAATAAAAAAACATAAACCCCTGTTTTTCCTCAAATAAAATGAAAAACTGAACTTTAGTTTCCCTAGCCACAATATAAATAGGTATCAGTTGAATACAATGTTTTATTGATATATTTACAGTTTTTAAGCAAGTTTGAAGCCTACCAGTGCCATCAGTCATTACATAATTGAGCCATGTATTCCACCTGGTCACAATTGGTTCGGGTGGAAGTGTTGGCAAATCAACACTCTGTTCCGGTATGTCTACACTATGGGATTACTCCAATTTTACAGAATTCGATTTTTGGCAACAGATTGTATAAAGTCGAGTGCATGGGGCCACACTAAGCACATTAATTCGGCGGTGTGCGTCCATGTACCGAGACTAGCGTCGACTTCCGGAGTGTTGCACTGTGGGTAGCTATCCCATAGTTCCCGCAGTATCCCCCGCCCATCCAATTCTCTAGGATGATCGCTTTACCCCTCCCCCCACCGCGTGGCTGGTATCAGGGAAGATCCCTGCAGAAACCAAACTAACCCCCCCACCATCCAATTCTGTGGGATGATCGCTTTACCCCTCCCCCCACTGCGTGGCTGGTATCAGGGAAGATCCCTGCTAGCCAAACGCAAAAAGCTCAGCGCCAATCCCCCCCCCACCACCACTGCAGGGAAGGATTTCTTTTCAGCCACAGGCAAACAGCCCAGTAGGAATGGCCACCTATGTCCCCTTAATTACATTCCCGTATTTCAACCAGGTTACCCTGAACGATATCACTCTCCTGAGGATAACACAGCGAGATAAAGAACGGATGTTGCTTGAATGCCAGCAAACACCGGGACCATACGCTGCCAGCCTTTGTCATGCAGTGATACCAGATTACTTGCTGCTAGCATGGCGTGGTCAAGTGTCCTACCATGGAGGACGGAATAAGGCTGCACTGCCCAGAAACCTTCTGCAAAGGCTTTTGGAGTACCTCCAGGAGAGCTTCATGGAGATGTCTCTGGAGGATTTCAACTCCATCCCCAGACACGTTAACAGACTTTTCCAGTAGCTGTACTGGCCGCGAATGCATCCCAAGTCCTCAGGGCAAATTAATCATTAAAAAACGCTTGCTTTTAAACCATGTTTTATATTTACAAAGGTACACTCACCAGAGGTCCCTTCCATGGCTTCATGGTCTGGGATACCGCCTTGGGAGGGTTGGGATGGTACTTCAGTCAGGCTGAGAAAAAGATCCTGGCTGTTGGGGAGAATGGAGTGCTGTGTGCTCTCCGCAAGCTCGTCGTCCTCCTCCTCCTCATCATCTTCCCCATCTGCAGAATCCTCAGGCATGGCTGAGAGTACCCCATCCTCGGAATCCACGGTCAGGGGTGGGGTAGTGGCGGCGGCCCCCCCTAGAATTGCATGCAGCTCAACATAGAAGCGGCATGTCTGCAGCTCTGCCCCGGACCTTCCGTTTGCTTCTTTGGTTTTCTGGTACGCTTGTCTGAGCTCCTTAACTTTCATGCGGCACTGATATGAGTCCCTATTGTGGCCTCTCTCCATCATGCCCTTGGAGATTTTAGCAAATATTTTGGCATTTCGTCTTTTGGAACGTAGTTCTGCTAGCACAGAATCCTTTCCCCATATAGCGATCAGATCCAGTACCTTCTGTACGGTCCATGCTGGTGCTCTTTTTCAATTCTCGGACTGCATGGTTACCTGTGCTGATGAGCTCTGCGTGGTCACCTCTGCTCTCAACGCTAGGCAAACAGGAAATTAAATTCAAAAGTTTGCGGGGCTTTTCCTGTCTACCTGGCCAGTGCATCCGAGTTCAGATTGCTGTCCAGAGCGGTCACAATGGTGCACTGTGGGATAGCTCCCGGAGGCCAATACCATCGAATTTCGTCCACACTAATCCTAATTCGAACCGGCAATGTCAATTTCAGAGCTACTCCCCTCGTCGGAGAGGAGTACAGAAATCGATTTTAAGAGCCCTTTATGTCGAAGTAAATGGCTTCGTTGTGTGGATGGGTGCAGGGTTAATTTGATTTAACGCTGCTAAATTCGACCTAAACTCATAGTGTAGACCAGGCCTTGGAAATGGCACCGCCTCTCTTAAGGTGCTTGCTCAAAAAACTCTGACACCAGGTAAATCCATTTTATGCAGAGGAATGTCTGCTTTTACACACATTTGAACAAAATCTGAAGTGACAGTTTCACGCTGTTCTTTGGCATTTGTAAAATGCTGGAATGATCCAGTCACAGTGTGTTGTTTCTTTACTGTTGTTGATGGCCCTGCTGTTTCAGTCTCTTGTTTTCATTTTTTTGAATTCACTTTATGTTTAGTGCATTCCATGTGTTCTACAATTGTCTGCCTTTGAACATAATCTATAGCCTTACTGCATACAGTACAGAACAGCACATTGCCATCAATGTGAAATTTGTCCTTGCCAAACCCAGTGACACGGTGATTTTTAAAGTTTTCAGCATCTGAAGTGAAATTTGAGATACATTAAAATATGAACCCCTATACACCATTGAGTAACCTCTATACTCCGGAAGCAGTTTATTGGAGTACCTTTAGTTATGTAAATTTAAAGTGCATTCAAAAATCAACCACAAGAGGGGGAGGCTGCACACATTGAATAAGTGACACTGGTACTTCAGTTAATTTAGTTAATAATTAATACTGTATATGTTTTTATTTTTTCACAAAATGTAAAAACTAAAGATTCTCTGTAAAAACGCAAATTCCGTGTTTTTCTGTGGCAAATGGATTTCTAGGATCCCTTATAATTACTCATTTACATAATGATAAAGGATACCAGTGATTTAATCTTTTGGGAAGAGGCATATTTAGGGAGGTAGTAAAGTAGGTAGTGAACTAGGTTGTTACTGATCAAAATTTGTTATCCTCTGGCAGTGTTCCCTCTAATTTTTCCCATACATGTGCAGAATGAATGTTGTTATGTGCACCAATATAGAGGTGATGTGTGACACATCGCCTTCATATTGGTGCACATAACAAAATCCATGTGGTGGGGATGGGGCCGAGGGGTTTGGAGTGTGTGTGTGTGTGGGGCTCAGGGCTGGGGCAGAGAGTTGGGATGCGGGGGGGGGGGGTGAGGGCTCTGGCTGGGGGGGTGGGCTCTGGGGTGGGGCTGGGGATGAGGGGATCAGGGCTGGGACAAAGGGTTGGGGTGCAGGGGTGTGAGGGCTCCGGCTGGGGGTGTGGGCTCTGGGGTAGGGCCAGGGATGCAGGGCTCAGGGCTGGGGCAGAGGGTTGGGGTGTGTGTGTGGGGGGTGAGGGCTCTGGGGTGGGGCTGGGGATGAGGGGTTTGGAGTGCAGGAGGGTGCTCCGGGGCTACAGTGTAGAGTGAGGACTCCCCCTAGCTCTCTTTCCCCCTGCAGCAGCTCCTGGGCTGGGTGGAGGGGGGAGAGGCGCCTCTCCCGGCCGTGGCAGCTCCAGGGCTGAGGCCGTGGGATAGGCGCCCCTCCCCGAGCCATGGCAGGTCCGGGCTGGGGCTGGGCTGGGGCTGCCACTCCCCCGGCCTGGGGCAGGTCCCGGCCGGGCGGGTTCCCTGAGCGCCTGTGCGGCGCTAAATAGGCTGCTGCGCGACAGCGCGGCTTACAGGGAATTTAGCCCTCTGACTGTCCTTCAGTGGCTTACATGAAATAAATTGGTGGTTTCAATCCATTTTTAATTAACCAAGTTCCCTTATCCAAAAGGCCATCAACATTTATTTTTATTACTGTAGCACCTGCGAGCCCCCGTCATGGAGCGGAAACCACTTGTGCTAGGCGCTGTACAAACTCAGAACAAAAAGACTGTTCCTGCCCTAAAGAACTTACAATCCAAGTACAAGACAACAGGTGGATATAGACAGATGGGGGAATACAAGGAAACAATGAGACAATATTGGTCAGCATGACAGGCAGTGGTCTCAGCACATCAGCAGCCTAACTATTGTCAATTATGGTAACAATTACCAGTCTTGTTGGCAGTTCCAGGAATAACTGCAGAGAGGCAAAAGAGTGAATGGATCTAAGAATGAATTACCCTTTGGCAGGACAGGGTGGCTAAGCCTGCACTACCACTGTCAGCTCTGTGGATAAATGGAAGACTTTGCTGTACACCAGTGCTGAATTCATTTGGGAAGCAAGAGGGAAGAATTGAAGAACAAGCCAATGCCAGAACAAATCCAGATCCAGGCGCAATCACATAAGAGAAGGTGAGGCTGATCAAAAAGTGAGAATGACTGAGTCCTGGAAGGGGACATCAGCATGGTAACAATAATCTGGGCACACGTGGAAATGTCTCCATCATCCACCTCCAGTGGAAGCACCCCATGAGACCAGAGATACAACAACAAAGAATGGCAGCAGCCACTGAACTAACATAAGTGATGTAGATACATGATGCTCATGCTGTGACAAGATGCAAGGGTCTTCCTCTGCAAAATGTGCAAGCTGGTTATCCTTCTTAAGGAGAAGCCATGTGGACAGGAATGGCAGCTGGAGCTACTGAGAAAGAGCAGGCAATGGGGAGGATTTATCAAAAGGTCAGTGCCGGAGATAACTGTTGTAGACTAAGGCGGGAAGAAGAGCAGAATGGGAAAAAAGGCAGCATGAAAAATAACATGCCAGGTTAATGAATGTGCTAAGATTGTAATGAAACAGCCAGCTGGTTAACCGGCAGAATGTCAGGTGACTTTGGAGACTTGACCCTAGAACTGAACACAACATTCTTTGCAGGGATTCTGACAGGGCCGCCGTTGAATAAAGCAGAACTATAGAGAGTGAATGAGTGCTGGTTCGTGGAGCACTGCTTTGCTTTCAGGGATGCACTGGTTGGATGGCCTCCATTTAAACAGCACCGGAAACAAACTCCTTGGTTTTATGCAATGGGGATACAGAGAGGGAAAGATCCCAGACAAAAGAAAGAGCAGAATGCCAGAGGAATAGTGAAGAAGATTAAATTAGATTATTAAATTATAAGATCTTTGGGGCAGCGGCCATCTTTTCATTACGTGGTCTGGTCTGCACTTAAAATTTAATTTGAGCTAGCTGTGTCGCTCAGTGCTCAGTTAAGCTGATGTAACACCTGGTGTGGTGTAGACATGACTAGCTCGATGGATGAATTCTTCTAGCGACCCAGCTACCACTTGGAGAGGTGGATTAGCTACAGCAATGGAAAAAACCCTTCTGTCACTCTAGGAAATGTCTACACTATGGTGCTATTGAGGTACAGATGCAGTGCCTTAGCTCTGCCACTGTAGTGTCCGTAGTGTAGACATGGCCTAGGTGTGTACAGTGCCTTGCACAATCCCCATCCCTTATTGGGGCCTCTACATGCTACTGCTAAACAAATACTACTAATAAAATACATCAGGAATTAGCACAGACAGCATGGGTGAGCTCTGTGTAAGCTCGAAAGGTTGTCTCTCTCACCAACAGCAGTTGGTCCAATAAAAGATATTACCTCACCCACCTTGTCTCTCTAATATCCTGGGACCAACACAGGAAGAACACACTGATCAGGATTTAGCAGGCATATTCAGGGCAAAACCTAAGGTGGCTTGGCTGACAATCTATCACAAATATTTGGTCATCAAAAGATCAACAGTTACAGTAGGCAACTGGTTTGCCTTCAAATACTGAATCATGAAACTAATTAGAGATTTTGGGTACTCAACTTGAGACACCCGATTTCAAAGGGAGGATGGCCAGCGCTTTCTGTAAATTAGACCTCTTTAAGGTGTTGCTAGTTTGGGCTCCCAAAAATGGAGGCATCCCAAATCTCTAGCCATTTCTGAAAATCGTGGCCACTCTCTTTAACTTCATGCTGTGTTCAATGAGCCTGTTACCTGAAAAGTTAAAGATACCATAGAGTTGTGCAAAATGTGATGATCTGGAGTCACACAACTGCCTTGAACTGGGGTGGGTTCAATTTGTGAGGGACCACATCCCCTGAAAATTACTTAGCGTTTTCTCAAAACTTGAAACCCTAAAAAAGCCCGGGCCAAGTTTGCCAGATTCATCATTCTAGAAGGCTACAAAAGGCTGAAATTAAATGCTTGGATCAGATCCTGTGACAGCAAAATGTACTCGGTTACTTTTATTCCAATTTTCACTAATGCTCAGAAATTACATTACAAGACAGCAGAATAATACCTAGGGTTCAATGTGCTACCTCTCTCCCTTGAGTCCCTGATCTGAATCTCAGCCCCCTTTATCTGATGCACAACAGTCTTCTCTATTGGTGATTAGCACCAAGGTCACCACAAATCCTGAATTCAAGTCAACCATTCACCATGACTCTAAGTCCTTCTTTGTCAGCGTGCAATCTCCATTAGCATAACTGTTCAACAAAGAGCCATCTATAGCCTTCCAGGACTTCCCCTTATTTTCATATGTGCTGGATTGGGAGGGTATTTTTCTCAGTGCTACAAAGAGCTGGGTGAAGAAAAAATATCTTAGGGCTTCGCTACACTGGCAGATGTACAGCGCTGTGAGTTAAACCTGCCTTCGTACAGCTGAATAGGGAAAGCGCTGCAGTCTGTGCACACTGATAGCTGCCAGCGCACTGTCGTGGCCACATTTGCGGCACTTGCAGCAGCATTGGGAGCGGTGCATTATGGACAGCTATCCCACAGAGCACCTCTTCCCATTCTGGTGCCGTGGCTTGTGGGAAGGGGGCGGGGGGGGG
>QXTE01000087.1:7011551-7153534 GCA_003942145.1 Platysternon megacephalum
CGTGCTGTACCCTCCATAATATTTGTGAAGGGAAGGGTGAAAGATTCAGTCAGGCATGGACCTCCGATGTTCAACACCTGGAGGCTGAATTTGCACAGCCAGAGAGCAGGGCTATTAGACGGGCCCAGAACGGGGCTGCAAGGATTAGGGATGCCTTGAGGGAGCAATTTGAGGCTGAAAACCAGCAGTAATGTCTGGTGCCCTGTGGTTACAATGTTGGTAGGAATCTGTGTTTGCTTCGCTGATTTGCAGTGCCTGTTTCCTGGGCTAAGGTATCTTTTACTTTATGCAATAATAAAGAATGTTTTCAAAACCAAAATATCCATTTATTGAAAAGAAAATTCATTTATTGAAAGAAACAACTGTTTGGGAATCAGAAAGGGCAAGGGGGTGGGGTGGGGAATGGTACAATCACAGATTTGCGTATATCCTGTCTGGAGTGCTGTGCAATGAGTGCTGCACTTCAGGATGTCTATACTGCATGGTGAGGGGGGTTGAGTGCAGAGGGTAAGGGTCGTAGTTCTCAAGGCTGGTTGGTGAAGATACAGGTATTGGAGGCAGCAGTTGGCAGTAAGAACCCGGATGTTGGGGAAAGTGGGTTGGAGGGTTGGGGAAAGTGGGATGCAGGGGGGAGGGGGTGGGCGCGGTAGTGCTCCGCCTGCATGGCTACGAGCGCCTGGATAGAGTCTGCTTGGCGCTCCATGATGCTTATAAGCCGATCCGTGCTTTGCTTCCGGTGCGCTGCATTTTCCTTGCGGGTCCTGCTTTCTCTCTCCCTCCACTCCTGCGCTTTCTGATTCTCTTTAACAGATTGCTGCATCACTTCGTGCAGCATGTCTTCTTTTCTTTTCTGCAGTCTCTTCTGAAGTCTTTGCAGTCTTTGAGCCGGTGAAAACACGGACGGCTGAGATCTCAAGGTTGCATCTGTAAAAGCAAAATGCAACACTTAACAGAGGCAGCATTGTTTATACCAGACAGAGTAATGATTCCCCTGCACTTAAGGAGGGCACACACAGTCTACACAATAGCATAATTTTCCCATCCCAAAGAGAGCGGACATAATCCACGGGAGCCCCAAAATGGTGAGTAAGGGGGACTGATTGTTTCTGGGCTGTACTGTCCTCTGGGTTTCTGTGCCTTGGGGAGAGCCAACAGCTGCAGGGGGCACCTACACTGAACACTGTCCCAACATTTTCCACAGGAGTCCATCCTGGAAGATATCTCACTGCTGAGGGTGACCTGGAAAGCAAGGGAGGGTCTTCTACTGCAATGTGGCTTCTGCCCTAGCCCATATGCAGCTTTCCTGTGTGCAGCAATGGTCCCCCCGCCCCTCGCGGCACAGTGGCGCGGACACGTTAGCCTGACTGGGACAAGGGCCACGGTGGCTCTCCCAAGAAACCTGCGCAAGTGCATTGCCCACATTCTGGATGAGACTTTCGAAGAGATTACCGAGGCCGATTACCGCGATGTGATAGACCACATCAATGCACTATTCCGCATCTAGGCATGCATGCAGCCCTAACCTTCCTCTCCCGAAAAACTTCCTTCCCCCCCAAAAAAGCCGCTTACCGGGAACACGCTCTTCTGTTTGTCCTCCACCAAGTACCGGCCGCTGCGACTGGCTACCTTCCTTCTGGCTCGAGAAGAGCTCCTGGCTGCATGCCTCCAGGGATTCCGGGGTGTCTCCCCTCGCCCCAGTACCCTCACTCCCGCTTTCCTCCTCGTCCTCCTCCCTCTCTGAAGTGTCCATGGTGGTGCTCGGCATGGAGGTGGGGTCACCCCCAAGTATCGCTTCCAGCCCTTTGTAGAATCGGCAGGTTGTGGGGGGAGCACCCGAGTGGCCGTTTGCCTCACGGGCTTTGCGGTAGGCATTCCGCAGCTCCTTCACTTTAATCCTGCACTGCAGTGCGTCCCGGTCATGGCCCCTTTCCATCATGGCCCTTGATATCTGCCCGAAGGTATCGTAATTCCTATAGCTGGAGCGCAGCTGGGACTGGACAGTTTCCTCCCCCTAAACACTGATGAGGTCCAGCAACTCACCATTGCTCCATGCTGGGGCTCGCCTGGTGCGTGGAGGCATGGTCACCTGGAAAGATTCGCTGATAGCACTCCACACCTGGCTGAGCAAACAGGAAGGGGATTTTTAAAATTCCCGGGGAATATAAAGGGTGGGTCTGACGGTTGGTCACCTGAGGCCAGGGCAGTAGAGTTCGAACTGATGACCAGAGTGGCTAGAATAGGCATTGTGGGATACTGCCGAATACTTCTGGAGGCCAATCAGAGCGCATTGGGCGGCCACACTGGCGCCGCAGCACAGCAGCGGCAGCACAATACTCTTTATTCCTCTCGGGGAGGTGGAGTACAAGCAGTGCTGTATCCGCGGAGATACAGCGCTGTACGTGCCTTGCCAGTGTGGACGGGGAGTGAGTTACAGCGCTGTGGGCAGATTTATTGCGCTGTAACTTGCAAGTTTAGCCAAGCCCTCTCACCAAGGATGAGAGGGAACCGCTGCTGCTACCCCTGGAAGATGAGGGAGTGGGGATGATGAGACCCTGCCACCCTCAGTAGGAATTGGGCCTATGATCCAGGGGCAGAGCCACAGGGTCCTTGTATCCCAGTGTCCTGTATTACTTTCATCTGGTTTTCAGTAAAACATCTATATATAGAGCATTTTCCTCTGATGCCTCATACCACACCTCCTCTCTCTGTGAGTGAGTTGTCACCATATTTTAAAGATGTTAAACTGGATTTCAGGAGAGTCACACCAAGACAAAAGTGGTGTAATGGAGTGACAGCTTCCTGACAATCTTGCCTGAAGACATCTGGGAACATTATGCAGAAACCTAGTGGTAGCCCTGACAGAAGATTGTCAGTGAGTCTGTCACAGGTAAGAATATACAATTGGATAATTCAAATGAGAGGTAAAGGGGAGTCCAGGTAAAAGAACCTTTAGATACTATGGTAAAACAAGGACATATTACCTTGGTTTGGTCTCAGAAGGACTTTTCTATTGTCTATAACAACCCTTATACTACTTGACTGTATTGAGATGAAGAGTTTCTCCCTTAAAAGAGCACATAGCAGCATCACCTGGAAAGCTCCATTTGTGTGGGTAGGTAGGAGTGTCTGAGAAAGAGAAAGGAAGGATCTGACCACCTTAATGATGAGAGGCTATGGGAGTAATGGATAGTGATATTCAGCAAGATGCCAGCAAAGCCTTTGCCATTGAATGCTAATAGAACAGAGGGAAAGTGTGTTTCTCCTAACATCCGAACTGGCATTGTTTGCTGGGAGAATGGGCATGGGGTCATGGAGATGGGGCAGGAGTAAGATTAATTGGACAGTGAACTGGGAAAGGAGAGTACTGTGAAAGAACAGATACCAGAGTAAAGACTGTCTGTTTTGTCAATAAACAAAACACCTTTCTTTACTGACTGGGAGAAATGACAAGGGTGGTAATGGTGGTGGTGGACATCTCTCAGATTGATTGACTTTCTGGGCATGAGAGACAGTAACTATGTGAAAGGACCAGTCAGGATATACTCTTCCCCTATTTGTTTTATAAAAAGGTACTGCAGTGCCAGAGAAGAAAGAAACCCCAGGCTAAAGAGACAGAAGAGCATCTGCTTTCTTCAGTACCATAGAGCTCTACCCATCTCTAGAGCAATGAAATATAAAAGAATCTCAGGTTCATAGTTGCTCAGAAGATTCCAGTGCTTAGAGTGTTGTAAATTTTGACTTGTTATTGCAAACATGTGGTCACTAACTATAGGAAACTGATAAATATTCTAAATGTACATATTTTTATTTTTTTTTCTTCAAAGTCTCATTTTCAAATGTGGTAGGAGGCAAAGCTGTCTCTAATGAGAGCTTGATGCATGCCCGGCAAGGTATTGACAGCTAGGCTGGGCTGGAGGAAGAAGTGCCTGCTCCTGTTTTGCTTCTCTCATCTTCTGAGATGGCTACCTTGGCCTTCCTCTCCCCCAGTCAGGCATCTTCTACTCACCCTGCCATGCGCTTTACCTTCTTTTTCTCCAGACAGCCGCATTACTTTCTCTCACACCCAAGCAGCTAATTACAGTCCCGCACCAGCCACTCACACATTCTAACCCATCACTTCCCACTTCTCTGTCACTTAAACCCGACCATATAGGCCATTAGGTCCCGGTTGCCTTGACTGGGCCCCAGTGCTGCCGCCACCTCTATCTCTTTCCTTGACTCGTTAAATGCTGTTCTCAGAGTGTGGGTCTATGCAGCATTTTGGACCAAGCCCCCTAGTCCGGGTTGACAGACTTGGGGTAGTGAGTCCTACCAGCACTCTAAAAATATCTGTATAGACAGCACCTTGAAGGTTGTGCATTCTGGCCTATCCCAGAAAGAACTAGGTCAAATGGCTGCAGGGGAAGAATAGGGAGAGGGTGAATAATCAACCCCCTTGTGCCAGTAGAACCTGTTGGGACACTAGGACTGCTCTGCACAATCAGGACAAAAGCCAGTAAACCCGGATGGCTGATCACCCTGGAAATGCAAAGCCTATCAGTAAATTCAAAATTAAAGTTCTTACAATGAGATTAGCTCTGCCACAACTAATCAGCATTGAATGGAGTGTGCTTGTTCCAGGTGCCAGTGAAGTTTGATTAGGGGGCAGTGTATTTCTCTGAGAAGAATGCAGACTTTGGGACAAAAAGAAGAGGAACTCTCTGCTCTGCATAAGGGAAAGTTAGGAGGCACGGTCCTCACTGGGTAAAGATTGGTCATACCCTTGTTTATTACAAGATACTTGGTGTCTGAAGTGCCTGGTTGGGTTTTGGTTCAAGGTTCTGTGTTGTCTAATGGATCAGACCACTGGATTGGGACTCAGGAGACCTGAGCTCTCCACCCAGGTTGTCTGCTGAGTGACCTTGCCCAGTTAATTCATCTCTGTTGCTTCAGTTTCCCCATCTGTAAAAAGGTGATGATGATAGTGACCTCCTTTGTAAAGTACTTTGAGATCTACTGATGAAAGCTGTATATAAGAGCTAGATATTATTATCATGATAATCATTGTGTACATTTCAGGAGAGTGAGGTTCTACAATCTCGAGGTTGTTTATGTGAGAGACAGTGACCTCCACATCACCTCTTATTTGAAAAGATATTTAGAACTAGTCATACACATTACCCCCAAATCAGGGGATTTCTTTGGGAGAAAGTGAGAATGTAGAGTGATTCGTGTACATGTCCATGTTGATGCACCCAAAGAATTGTATTTCTCTAGCTGTGGGGGGTGGCTCCATCCAGAAAGGATCTAAATTCCTGGCTTCTGAAGCAGGAGATTCAAGTCTACTGCAAACTGAGCAAGTGGTATAATGGTTAACAAAAAAGGGAGCAAGCCATCAATAACTTGATATTAAATCTCAGACCTGCATTAACTGTTTAATCTTGTAAGAGGGTTTCTGTTATAGCATGGGCACTTACTCCCAGAGCTCCCCCTTGTGTCAATGCTGACATTAACTTGCATAACCTCTGGCAGCTTGGTGGGGAGCAACAGGGTCTGTCCCTGCCTCAGTTTCCTCTTACAGGCTATCACTAAGTTCAGTGAGGCTTGTATATAGCGAATGGTACTTCAAGGGTCTAGTTTTATTTAATCATTGGTCACACAGATTTGCAAGCAGGTCTTCACCCCCACTGCCCTACCCAGGGTACATGTGTGTTAAGTTTAGTTTATCTGCCTCCATCTGAGTCCATCCAGCTTCTCTGTCCAGGCTTATCACCACTAAGGCCCTTTCAACTAAGGACCCTCTCCTGGGAGCAGGCTCTTACCATCAGCTGGGAAGGTGTTCCTGGACCCAGGACCCATGCAGATGTCAAACAGCTATAGTCTCCTCTGAAGCAGCATGTAGTTCCTCAACAACCTGGACTGCTTGCCACCATCTACTAGGGGCCTTTCACTGGGACTGATCTTCCTAGGCCTTTGCAGTCATAGCACTCTCAGAATCTGCTGCCTCCGGGAACATCTTTCCTAAGCCCTGTTTTCTAGTAGATCTCTAAACACCTTCCCTGAAAAGCCCCTTTCATCATGAGCTTCCTCTCTGTGTCCTAGAACCACCTAACTGAGCCCTCATACACCTGTATTAGGCCCAGGCATTTCTGCCACCCAGCCACATAGGTAATTAATTACTCACAGGTGGATCGAGGTTGTCTCATTCTCCTTAGCAGAGCCTGTGACAGGGAGGCTGGTTTGTAACTCCCCTGAATTGATCAGGCCCCAGGACAGTTTCATTAGCATCTCTTCTCCTGTTGGCCCTGAACATGTCCCTTATCAACACAACATCCTTACACTTGTCTCATCAAGTTCAGCATTGTAGCCAACATTTGCATGGCAGCCGTGAGATGTATTCCTCTTCTAGGACTATTACTTCCCATCACCAATCTCTCATGTGAATATTCAGGTGAGATGCTAAAAGGGAAGTACTCCCCTCCCAAGGGAGATTGTGGTTTTATTGTTGATGTTTTCTTAAGGTTTGTCTCTGGATTCTCAAGCTCAATTCTTTTGATTTGTCACAAACTCATTGCCCTTCATCAGCTAGCAAGGGCGGTCAAGCTTGTCCAAGGTACTGCTATCAGACAGGAAGGAGAAACCTCCTCACAGCAAAGGGGTGCCAGGGGGAAGGTCCATGGGAAGGGGCTTAAACAGATTTGATATTAAGAAAAATATCCAGACTATTTAATACTTGCACAGACTGAACCAAACTGTTGAACCTTTTGAGATTTGCCCTTCTCAGTGTCTGTCATTACATATCATTACAGTACTGGGCAACATACCAGGCTATTCAGCAAATAATATAAACTCATGCTTCGTTACTGAAACAACAAACAAATCAATAATAATAATTTTAAAATTGATCCCACCAGGGTTATCTGTTACGTTGGAGGCACCAATAAGTTTGGGGTACATTACCATCTCGTTTCTTTATCTAAATAAATTATGACTTGTGAAATATTATTATTATTTATTGGCTGTAACCATTCCAATAAAATCCCCCCCGTCCCCCTCCATTGAGAGTGGATGGTCCATGGGATTGGTAATGGGTGACAGAACACTTTCACCTCTAGGTTGCCCTTGCCAACCTAGATCATGTTTGTAGTAATGGAAAGCTTCTTCCCTCTGGTGGCTGTTGGCACTCTCAAGGGTGATCCCCATCCATATTGCCGTGGTACCCATGGAAATTGGCAGAGTGGAATACCATAGGGAGGTTAAGTGTTTTTGTTTGTTTGTGTTTTATTGTCTAGTGTGATCACTGCTGCACCATTAGGAGCCTTTTAGAATAGGGATGTGAAGTGTGTTACTATTGGGACTACGCATGCCAACTTTCTCATGTGTAGAAAAGGGCTCTGCGAGAGTGGTCTCTCTGTAAGCACCCCTGGCCACACCCTCCTAATTGGTGTCTGCATCACAGGGGAATGTGCACTGCTTCGAGTTTCCATTTCCATGCATGTCAACCACAGAATGGGCAAGCCACTGTGCTCTGGCTATTAAACCTGGAAGTGCCCACATATCCTTATTAGGCTACCTTGTGACTGAGATGCGAGCCATCATATATACCCACAGACCTGCTGAGTTTCTCCATGACACAACAAAGTAAGGCTGCGTTTGAAAAAAAGACGTTGTTACCTTTTGCACACTTTGATAAAAGAGGAGGTGCCATGTCTATTGGTTTTCCCTCCCCTGCCCAGGAACCGTTCACAGCCCCTGCAGTTCCTTCAGAACTGGTGGTTCATTTATTCTAATAAATAACAAAAGGGGAACTTTCCAAATTTTTTAGGGATGGGAACACGTGTGCAAATGTGTGTTTGTCAGAAAAAAGGAGTGTGTACTTTTGGGGGAATTTGTTTCACCATTGATGAGATTTCCCAAATTGCCCTATTCACACACATACCCTCTTCCATAGCTAGGGTGACCTAGGCTGGGGACTCCACTGATGAAGGGAGAGGAAAAAAAAAAAGAATGAACAAAAAAATAGAGAAATGGAAGAGAAGAATGCTTCCAACTAATTGCATTGTACTGTGAGAACAGAGGGAAAGTGAGTTTTTCCAGTTACACTAACCCAAACCTCATTATCCACAACCTCTTAAAAGACACAGATTGAAGGCAACAGCTCACCAGAGACTCCATGGTGCTCCAAGTACCTTACCTACTGTGGTCAGGATAAGGTTAAAGAAAAGAGATTCTGCCTTGGTCTATAGAAACCCTTCTCAGGGCCTACTAACATCTCTGTCCCCACAGGCTCAAAGGGTGTTATGCCTTTCGTATGCCAACCTCTCCCTTCCAGAGATTTGTCTCCAAATCCCTCCAAAGGGAATATATTCATTGAATGAATGTGATGCTATTAAGCAGGACTTTAAATCCTAATGGATACAATACTCCTTTATTACGAGTCAAGCACTGGAGCCAATCATGAATGAATAAATATAAAGTGTTTCTTTAAGGAAAGAAACATGAATGGCATTGCTAATATAATTTATTCAGATTCACTTGAGTACAATCATTCAATTTCTATAGGTAGGTATTGTTGACACAGACTTTACATACAGGAATGTCCCTATGCACTGATTTGAGACCTAGCAAAGTGGATTGTCCAGAAACAACCACTATTTGTCCCTAGTTTAGAAGCTAAAGGGGTACAGGAATTGTGTTTTCAGATAATTTTAATCACAGAGATTCACACACCACACACACTTTCACATCTGCCTTTTTTTTTTCTCTTCAGATTAATGGATGATTTCTAATTATTTTACAGAAAAAAAGAATCCCTGTTTGTTTTTTTTTACCTAGAGCATGATTTGTTTCTTTGTAATTTAGAATTAAAAAATAACCAGTGATTATGCTTTAATATTTTTATATCCCCATTGGTTATCAGGCTAAGGTATGCATCCCTTTCCTATTTTATAAGAACTAGAATCTGGGTTTTGTACCAAGAATAACTAATTTGTGGGGGATAATACCACAAAACACATATTATTTGAAGTAAACAGCCCTCACAGAACTTTAGTCTAGATGGTATGGAAAGATCCACTAAGTTAACTTAGTACTATTTCCTAGTAGTCAAGGGTTATAGACCTTGGTGAGCAAAGCTGAAATCTAGTTTGTGGGAGTTTGTGCTACCTCTGTCTCTATTAAATCAGTTTATAATGAGAACATTGATACAAATCACTCACTTTCTTATACGATTTGGAGAAGACCCTCTAAAGATTAGTATTGCATTCTCTTTCTGATCTTATTGCTAAAAGAACATTTTTAATTTACAAAGAAAAACAAAACTTTCTCTCTCCGGAGGTCCATCAAGCTCCAGGACGCAAGATTTATTGGGTCTTTTTTAACACAGTATTACTATTTTCAACGGAAAATACTGACAAATGAAAGTGTCCTATTTCACCTTCTCATGATTGTAAAATGGGGTGATTCTGTGGCAGATATTGTGCAAAAAATACATTTTATTTCCTCCGAAGAAACACAAACTGAGCGGGAAGAAGGGCTCTGTCTGCCTTGCAGCTGGGCGGGTTCTTAAACTCACCAATCAGAGAGCAGCTCGTCTCTATAAATACAAGGCATCTACTGTAGTGAGTCGTGTGTTGAGCGTTTGTAGATCAGCGGTGTGACCATGTCCGAAACTGCGCCTGCTGTTGCAGTGACAGCAGCTGCTGCTGCAGCTCCTGTTCCAGCTTCAAAGGCTCCAGCTAAAAAGCCGAAGAAGGCGGCAGGAGGCTCCAAAGCCCGGAAGGTCGCGGGTCCCAGCGTGACCGAATTGATCACCGAGACGGTGTCCGCTTCCAAGGAGCGCAAAGGGGTCTCGTTGGCCGCTCTTAAGAAGTCTCTGGCAGCCGGAGGCTATGATGTGGAGAAGAACAACAGCCGCATCAAGCTGGGGCTCAAGAGTCTGGTGAACAAGGGCACCTTAGTTCATACTAAGGGTATCGGTGCCTCGGGCTCCTTTAAGCTCAGCAAAAAGCCTGGCGAGACGAAGGAAAAGGTACCCAAGAAAAAGCCAGCGGCAAAGCCTAAGAAACCAGTTGCCAAGAAGCCCGCCAGCGCCGCCAAGAAGCCCAAAAAGGCTGCGGCCGTGAAAAAGAGCCCGAAAAAAGCTAAGAAACCAGCTGCAGCGGCCAAAAAAACGGCCAAGAGCCCGAAAAAGGTGAAAGCCGCCAAGCCTAAGAAGGCAGCTAAGAGCCCGGCTAAGGCCAAAGCGGTGAAGTCCAAGGCGGTTAGGCTCAAGCCGACGAAACCCAAAACAGTGAAGGCTAAGAGGGCCGTGCCTAAGAAGAAGTGAAATGACGTGAGATACTTATCATAAAAAACCCCCAACGGCTCTTTTAAGAGCCACCCATCCTTTCCCAAAAGGAGCTGAAACACTAGATCCACTTATTAATGTTACGGTGCCTTTTCAAAGAAAGGCAGGCATTCGCCTCTCGACTAGCCACAAGAACCACAGTAAAGGGGGGGGGCAAATAACATTTACGTTTGTGCATCATTAGGAAGGAACATGAAACAGCCCCTGGAGATGGTCTTTCCTTATACTGTACCTTTCTTACTGTAATTTTACCGCCCCTACTACAAATCAACAAGGGGGAGGGGGTTTCAAAAAAATATAACAGCATAGATTGAAAGTATAAGACCTGGAACTTGGGAGATGCAATTACAAGCAAACTAAAGCAGCTCTATGTTGGAGCCGAGCATCTTTTCTATAAATTGTGCTGTTAGGGGAGTGAGCGCTAACAGCTATCGTGTAAGGGAAGGCAGGAGTTTGTTTATGAAAGGATATTTATGATCATTACTCCTGTATCAGCTTCAGTCTCTTTGTCGGAGGGGGAGGGCTAGAGAACAGGGTGTGATAGGAAACGGCGATTTATAAACAAAAGTTCACTTTCTGCCCTCTTTGAGAGTGGATTTAAACCAGTTGTAGTTTAAAAATCCCACTCTGTGCAAGGATTGGCCAGTAACGACTTTTTTTTCCTTAAGGGGGATTCAGTGTTACATAGACTTTCCTTCGCCCATTCGGGGTGGGCGATCTTGAGAAAACGACAGATTACCTCCCAGGGATTTTTATTTGGTTTCCAGTCAGATTCATCGGCCGTTTATATATTTATATTGTTTCGCAACGGCAAAAATAACCTGTAAAGGAAGATGTGTGTGTACAATTTCTCATTTTGTTCATTCAAAACAACTCTCGTAAATATCCTAATGCACTTTCTATAGGGTGCTGTTAATTATTGCTGCGAAAGAACAGAAAGGGATGGATAAATTATTTTGCATTAGCATGTTTTCACTAGACTCAGAGAAGGGACACAAGAAGCGAGACTTGTTCTTAAGCCTCACTTTACTTCCTTAATTTCCCTGGCCGGGCAGCGTAAATTGTGCTCTGACACACAGCTACTTAATAAAAGAACAACGAAGAAATGACACGCTCCAGCCCGCACTCATACCACTTCTCTTTAGAGAGTTAAACGATTTATGATAGGTTGAAAAATTGTCTGAACAGCCAATGGTGATGCAGATCTAACTCTGACCAATAGACAGGTATAATGCGCCGAAGGAGACGGCTCTTGACTCTCACGTCCAATAAGAAAAGAGGAAAGGGAAACGCCTAATTTGCATAAGGCTTCTATAAATACAGGGGCGGCCGCCATTATTTCTATACTGTTGTTGCTGGGTATTTAGTGATTGAAGATTAGTGTGCGTCGAGTACTTTAAGATAGACTAGCATTTGTCAAGATGCCTGAGCCAGCAAAATCTGCTCCCGCAGCCAAGAAGGGCTCTAAAAAAGCTGTGACAAAGACTCAGAAGAAGGGCGATAAGAAGCGCAGAAAGACAAGGAAGGAGAGTTATTCCATCTACGTGTACAAAGTGCTGAAGCAAGTTCACCCGGACACCGGTATCTCCTCTAAGGCTATGGGCATCATGAACTCCTTTGTAAACGACATCTTCGAGCGCATTGCGGGGGAAGCGTCTCGCCTGGCTCATTACAACAAGCGCTCGACCATCACTTCCCGGGAGATCCAGACTGCTGTGCGCCTGCTTCTGCCGGGGGAGCTGGCCAAACATGCTGTGTCTGAGGGCACCAAGGCCGTCACCAAGTACACCAGCTCCAAGTAAATAGTTTGCTGTGAGACTATCAACACCTATAACCCAAAGGCTCTTTTAAGAGCCATCCACTTTCTCATCCAAAGAGCTCTGCTATCACTAACTGCTGTTGTGTTCTTCAAACTCCAACAAAGTGTATTTTTAAAAACAATATATATTTGTCCTTTAGTCTCAGGCGACTTGTTAAAGCATTTTTTTAAATTGCGTGTGCCCCCTATATCGAGGGGGGGACACTGATTTCGCTTTAGTAAATAGCATTGTCAATTTAAACTATATCGGGGTTTCAAATTTTAATGAAAAATGTCCGTGTCGTCCTTCTTCGGTGAGGTGTCGCCTCCAAGAAATATAAAATATGGCTAAACGGTTTGTCAGGTAAATAAAATTTGACATATTACCAGCGTACACTGTTCAGTACTCTATTAAACCGAAGAATAATCCTAGAGGTTCGACTAAAGTTTTGGCTCCATGAATATCATCCTTATCTGCCTGAAGGATAGTTGGTTCTCATTGTTTCTATCATTCTTTAAGTTCCTGTAGCTAAAACTCAAAAGCTTTCCCCCTCCCTCTCTAGTTTATCTGAGATATTGCTATTTAGGACTGTTACACTTATATTAACATAAATATAAAAATTAACAAATGTTAAAAGTTATGGGGGTGTTACAGCTCCTTTCAGCGTGAAGGTGTAGTAGTGGCTTTTAAAAGAGCCTTTGGGTCGTTTGGAGTGGAGGTTGCAGAAGATGGCTGGATTGAGCAGCCTGTAAACCCTCTCACCACGGATACGCCGGCGTAACTGGATGTCCTTGGGCAGGAGGTGACTCTCTTTGGTCCCACCAATTCGCTGGCCTCCTATCGGGCCATAACGGCCGAGCTCTGGAAGCACAGATTGGAAGCGGTCGCCACAAGCTGGCTGGTTCCCTGAAATTCAGGATCCTAGAACCACCCCAGTACCGCGTTCTTCTGCTGCCCCTCCGCCATTCAGTCTACAAAACCGCCTTCCCTTCTCTGCCACCTCTGTGCATATTTATTTCTTCTATTATATCAGAGGCTCCATGTCTCGCTATTTTTTTTTCAAAACGACCAGTTCATTAATCAATGTCATCCCTGCTCTCTTCCTCTTACAGCTGAACAACCATCACGCACACCAATCCCCGGAGATAAAGAAGGGGCGGGGATAATAGTTAACCCACAGAATGGGCTGAAACCTCTCTCGATCCTCGTATTTTGTGTTTTAATTTGCTGCTATTTAGAGGGCGGCACAACTAACCTTCACTAATTCTCCCCTGAGACTGTGGGGCACTGCGCCCTCATGAGGGATCTCTAATTTCCTTCAGTCCTACCTAAATAGATGAAAGACTGGAGGAGTTCTTAAATAGTAATTACTTGCAATAAGTGAAAGGATTACATTTCTCTGTCTAGTTTCATCCTGATACATCTTCGAGCAAAAGAATCTACTTGGCTTAATATGTGGCGTTAAGGAGGATAACAGGACACAAGAATATCGCTTTCCTTGTCTCCCATCCCTCCTCTAAAAAGATCGCATTTGTGTTTCGTTTCCAATTAGATTGGCTTGATTTTACAAAGGGGTTGTTCAAATCTCCTGCTTATCATTCCCCTACCCTACCCTACCCTACCCTACCCTACCCTACCCCAAAATAACCCATTGGCTTGTTTACAGGTTCTTCGAATTGCAAAGGGTTTTTGTATGAAATATTTCTAGCGTTTGTCAGATAATCACCTCAAAGTGGGAAAGGGACTTGAAGCTAAAGTTTTAAATAGCAACTTTATATTTGGCACTGTTTTCCTTTAGAAGTTAATAGGGAATACGTGCATTTTACAGGACTGGAAAACGCCACTCATATTAAATTAGAAAGCAGCTTACCCACAATAGTGTACCACCGCAGAACAACACTTATATAGACATGCTACAACTCCTTTAAGTGTAAATTTAGTGGCTCTTAAAAGAGCCTTTGGGTCATTTAGAAGATGGCTGAGCAGCCTTTAAGCTCTCTCGCCTCGGATACGCCGGGCTAACTGGATGTCCTTGGGCATGATGGTGACTCTCTTGGCGTGAATAGCACAAAGGTTAGTATCTTCAAAGAGCCCCACCAAGTAGCCTTCGCTGGCCTCCTGCAGGGCCATAACGGCCGAGCTCTGGAAGCGCAAGTCGGTCTTGAAGTCCTGGGCGATTTCACGCACCAGGCGCTGGAAGGGCAGCTTGCGGATGAGCAGCTCAGTGGATTTCTGGTAGCGGCGGATCTCTCGCAAGGCTACGGTACCTGGTCGGTAACGATGAGGCTTCTTCACTCCCCCAGTTGCAGGCGCGCTCTTCCGGGCAGCTTTAGTAGCCAACTGCTTACGGGGGGCTTTGCCACCGGTGGATTTACGGGCGGTCTGCTTGGTCCTGGCCATTCTAACCAAAACGAGACGTTATTATTTCTGAAAGAAAACGGAGAAAGAGAAGCCTAGTTCTGGCACTAACTATATTTATAGACAAACTCTCCTTTTTGATTGGCTGCTGGGAACGAGCCATCTGTCATTGGGTAATTTGAACATTTGAAAAGCCCGCTCTGTCATATTGAAATAGGACCCTTCCCGCCTCACCACTATCATAGCGTTTACGGCTTTTCCGAATGTAGCGGCACCACAGCTCATTTCCCTGAAATTCACGATTATCGGACCGCCCAGCACCGAACATTTCTGCGGTTTCCTCTCTCCGAAACTTCATCAAGATACAGACTCCACCTTTCCTTCGCTACCACCTCAGTTTCTTGTTCTTGTATATCAGCGGCTCCATGTCTCACTACTTCTTTTAAAATGGCCAGTTTATGAATGTAATTCCCGCTCCTTATTTCTCTTACAGCCGAACACCCACCTCTGGAGGCAGGGAAGGGTAATAGCTAAATCACAGAATGTATCGAAAATCTCCCCGTTTTCATTGCGTTTCATGTTTCAGTTTGTGGTTATTTGGAGGGTTGGACGATCCTTCAATTCTAACCCGCTTTCAGACTGAGAACACTCCGCCCTTTAGTCTCCTTTCGTCCTGCCTGAAACCTTAATTAAACACGCGAGACCGAAGGAATTTAAACAGTAATCACTTGCGTTGCAATACTTGCCCAGTAAAAGGATAAAATTTCTATTTTACAGCCTAATTTATTTCTGTTCACAATAATCTACTTGGTGTAATAAGTGACCGTAATGAGTGGAAAACTAGGTCACAAATCATTAGATCCTCCCCCTTTTCTTCCCCCTGGGGAACATAATTTTATACCGAAGGAGTACTCAAACTCCCACCTCCACCCCGGACCCGCAGGGGTAGAGACTTAGTAGTTATGAATAGTCTTTAGGAGGAAATACAGGGGAGGGTTATCACTAACTCATCTGTTAACAGAGTGGACTTTTCAGACTAATCAATGTGTCAAATCACGGCCCCACTAGCCAGATAGAAAAGGTATTTTGGTCTCTAACTCATCCGCAGTTTCTCCATTTCCCTTACTCAAGGTTCCCCCCCCCCCCCCCCCCCCCCCCCCCCCCCCCCCCCCTTGCGAGGCGGAAGCTACTGCTAGGAATAGTTTTAACTAAGCTTTCTAGCCTGGACGGGAAAGTCCTCGGTTATCCCTTCCTAGGAGATATAGCTTGCTATGCCTCGGCTGCTGCCCAGAGTTGCTCTGAGAGCACCAAGGCCATCTCCCTGAAAAGGGTCTCTTTCTAGACAGTGTTCAGAACCACCTACCCCTTATTAAAATAAGTTTAATACTTTTATTTAAGTCTATTCTCTGAATACGGTACAAATTAAAAATTAAGTACCACATACAACAGTAAGGAACGGAGTTTTTGTGAGTCTTCTCCTGAGCCCTCTTACAGGTATCAGCTAGTATTCAAGTTTTTGTTTCAGATTTAGTATATATATATAGAATTAGAGAACAGACAGCTGCTTTCATACAATGTTTCTCATAGATCAACGGCTGTGAACAGATTGCTGGTAAAGAGTAAGAAATTGGGAATTATCATGTAATAATAAACAACTTGATGTGTCAGTTAAAAGTCTTTTCCCATACGTTTGAAGAAAGCTACTAAAAGTAACAGTTCTTATTGTGAAAGTCTGGGGAGGCTTTGAAAAGGCCTTTGTATTGTTGATATTTTGGTCTGATGGGAGAAGGAAAAAGTAAAGCATGCTCAATAAAGCTAGCAGCATCACGGATCACATTCTTCAGGTTTTGTTCAGCACTCTCTTCGAGATACGTTTATACCCCTACGGCGATCCAAGCTTTGAAATACCGTGGACCTTATGGTGAACCACTTTCCGATGGCCTTTCGCCTACCATTTCCCGAGTCCAGGGCAATGAATCATCTGCGGCTGAGATCCATGGGAGACGACCTGATTGAAAACTGTCAAGAAAAACATGGGCGGGGTCTATTCTCTGTTATCCTCCGCCACTAGCCTCTGTCGTCATGATGCCTGAGTTAGAAGAAAAGTGGCGGGTTATTAGCCCGTCCCTTCCGCTCGCCATTGGCTGAGCATTGCTCCATTTAGACTCCACAATATATACATATATATAAATTTTTTTTTTTCAAACTTTGGCAGATTATCAAATCCTACCTCTACCAATTATTAATTAAACGGAATCCCTGATTTTCTGGCAATACCTGGCGTCTCTGTGAATTGTTTAAAATAAGAGCAGCTGTCAAATGGCATTTTTCATTTGCCATTACCGTATTTTGCCTCCTGGAGGACCTTCTGGTAAAACTGCTTCATTTTTGTGCCTATTTTGATTTCAAATTGCTCCTTTGATTTTTATGGATTTGCAGTCTGCGGTAAAATCTGACCAATCAGGTTTCGTGACACATCAATCTCTCTCCTGCTCACCAGCATTCGCCGCCATTACCTCAAGTGTGCGAAAAGAGAACTAATGTGATTAGTGTAAATTGACTGTATTTCATCCAAAGATAGAGCAGGGCCCTCTTGTATTCTCGGATACTGTATTCTTTTCTTTCGTTCATTACTTTCATTCATTACGAGGTATGTTCCTTTTCCATTATTACAATTCCCGTTGCAGTACCATACTGTAAGTAGTCGACTAGTGATTTGAATGGCTGTACAAATAATCAAGCAGAAACCCAGAGTCATTTTCCACGTCAGGAAAAGGAACTCATTCATATAACTAATAAGTAGAAAGAATTATTTTATGTGGGAAAGGCTTCGAAATTGCTTAAAGAAAACGGGGAACAATACTTATAATTTGATATACACACGTGACAGCAAAAAAGTCAATACATCTTAATGCTAACTATGCTCTACTATAACACAATTTAACTATGAGTCCGCAGATCTTTAGAAAGCATGGATTAAAATTATCACTAAGGGGGTCTAGGACACTGATGAAAATAAAATGCGTCATCCTTTCTCATTTATTATCCTCTACTGCCATCTAACGGACACTCCTTTTCAAGCTGCAGAATTTTAAAATACTGTAACATTGCAGTATTTACTATTAACATCAAAAAACATACAAACCAATAGTAATACAATAATGAATATCCTTTGTTCATCTCTGTAACTCTTACATTAAGATTTCTTGTATTTTGAATAACAGATTATTTTTCCCCAACAGGGAGCAAAAACTAGAACTTTCCCATAGAAACTCAGCTTTTCCCATAATACAAAGTAATGGACAGATAGCAAGTGATAGACCCAGCTGTAAATATGTCTAAAATGTGACATGTCTATTAACATAATAAATGAGAACAGTATGTTACACACTGCCAAAATACAGTCTTGATATAACATTTGAACTGAACAAGGGGGAAAAAAAACTATTGGAAATATTTTTATTTGCTACACACTCTTCAGATCTTCCTCTGAACACAGAATTATTCATTTCTCAAAGGCTTTCATCACCATAGTATCCTAATGCTCCCCAAATATTAATTAATCTTCGAGAATCCCCCGTGAGTTGAGGTGACATGATTAATCCAATTTCTCTGATGAGGAGCCAAATAACACAGAGATTAAAGAAAAAACATCTATTGATTTTGGGTGCCTGATTCCAGATGGCTAGGGCCTGATTTTTCAGAGTACTTAGCACAATATATTCAACCAGAACTCCCATTTTGCTCAGATGCAGCTATGAGCTCTCAGCACTTCTGCAAATCAGACCAAAGGGCTCAAGTAAGGCACAGAAAAAATAAGGAACACACAATTCATGACCACCTCTAAAAAGTGTGGTTTAAGTGACTGGCCCAGCATCACATAGGAACTCTATGAGAGAGGCCAGGATAGAATCCAGTTCTCCAGGGTAGCATTCAACTGTCATAACCACGAGGCCTTCCCTTCTCTTCCTGTAATCCCCTGCCTTATTGACTACACACCTTCACCTGATGCGGTTCACTAACTACCCTGACCCCTGTTTGCCGGAGACCATGGCACACATCTACCTAGGGTGTGTCAGGTTGCAGCCCTCTTCCGACTCCTCCAGAACGTCTTACTGAGATTTTGGCTGCACTTTTCTCCACACCTCCCGATCCTGGCACACCTCATCCGTGGCCCTGCAAAGTCATGGGACCTCCTCACCAACCTCCTCCTGGTGCTGGCCGAGATGGCCATGCATCATACCAGGAGGAGGAAGCTGCATGGGGAGGAGGGGGGCAGGGAAAGGGTTTCCTGTGACTGGGGAGGACTATGTCCGTTCCCTTGTCCAGTCACGATGCCAGACAGAGTTTCTCTGGGCCATGTCTATTGGATTGAGGTTTACTTACTCAGCAAGTACTGATCAATTACTTATAAGTGGGACGCTCATTAGGACCATCTCATCACAGTTGCCTCCAGCACTGGACAATACAGCTTCAACCACCTTTTGTTACACAAACTTATTTAGAACTTTTTGGTAGCTTTTCTTATACATCGGTAATAGTCTCTCATTTCCATGTTTACTCTCCTCCTCTGTCAGGACAGGTTTAGTGTTAGTTCAAACCGATCTTTTATAGCTTTTTAGTTACTTTACCTTTTCTTGTTCCCACAATTTAAATATGATTACTTTGCAACAGGGCTTTGGAGCGGAGCCTGGACCTGGAGCAGCTCCGGAGCAGTGGAGCTGCAGGTTTTTGCCTGGAGCTGGAGCGGAACCGGAGCACAGCTCCAAAGCCCTGCTTTGCAATTTCTTACACATGCCCAGTTCTGCTTATGCTTACGTTGTTGAACATTATCAGAATAGACTCTTAAAATCCACAGCAGGCTTCTGTCAGGCCTAAATATGCCTTCACTCCCAACAGTGTCTACTGACTCCCTGAACACCTTTGAGGAGCAGTGGGCGCTGTTAGGAGCTTTCTGCTCGGTGTCTCCCACCAGATTCCTGATTATTACCCTATGACCTGTACTCCCAATCCTGTTTGTTCATTAGTTCTCCCAAGAAATCAATTGAAACCTAGTTTTAATGGCTCCTCCCCCTTTTCTGAGGGGGAGGGCTTTTAGTTTTGGGCAGACCCAGACCCACCCACACCAGTACTTTCAAATAGTGCATGCCTTCCAACTGGCATCATTCACTATCTCCTCTGACACCGATTCCTTCTGCGACAAGAGGGATACACTGGCACATATTTATATAGGGGACATGAGGTTTCAGCTCCTTTTCCAGCTCCTCACCACAATATTCAGGTTACTTCCAGTCCCAAAGAACTTGTACTTCACACTTGGTAATGCTTCTATTCTGACCATGCCAGTTTATAGTTTTAGACCAGACACTTTTATAGTTACAAATCAAACACTTAAATATTATCTTATAGCATAGGATAAAGATATTATAAGTGAGATTAATGCATGCAGCAATTTACAAGCATTTCTTAAAGTCCAAATAATAAACACACCTCTATAAATCTAACACCTATTTAACTATACTAACACAGGTGAGCCAGCTTGGTGTCCAGCTATGCATTTGTCAGTGTTCAGTGAGACCCAGGGGCCTTGGCAATCTTTCAACTTCTTCAAGAAATGATGAAGAGGTTCTATGGACAACAGTCTCCTTCACCACTGATTTATTCCATGAACCACCATCCATCCTAGAGCTGAATGAGGCAGCTGTTCTGTGCAGAAAATAGTATGTGATCGTTACATTAAAAGCCACAGATATTGTGGGTCCATAAGTCTGACTACCCTTAAGCTTGCTATTGTAGGTTAGTCTTTAGATCTGCTAATTCTTTTGCCAGTGTATCTTATGTTTTCCTGAATGACTGCATCTACACTTAGGGCTTTTCGCACATAGTTGTAGGTTATAGGTGTGATATACCTATTCTGGCTAAACTTTTACATATAGACCAGTCCTAATACTTGTATATTGTCAGCTACCATCAAACCCCCACATCTGCACTGGCATTCACATAGGGTCATGCACCTTCGCTGTCCTTTCTGCTGCACTATTGCTCGGAGCAGTTCCACCAGTCTGGTGACAGGCAGGTCTAACCAAAGATAATAGCCCAAAAGGAATCCTTAGCAGGATAAATAGGTGTAATCATATGGCAAATATATGATATTTTGTCTGGAGTAGACAAAATGGTTAAATGTTGGGGCTTTTCTGCACTGCCAATTAACTCACATTATAGCTCAGTTATTCCTGTTAACTAATCCCTGTTACACACACACACACACACACACAAAATGCCACACTTGTGTGTTTTGGTTCTAGTACCTCAAATAAGTGGCACCAATGGATATACAGGTTAAAGCCCTGTCAGCTGCTGACATGACCACCCTGTTCTGTGAACATAGCCTTGTGACATTCAAGTGCTGCTAACCCTTCTTTGCCTTGCCACTGTTCCCGCTGGGCTATCTTCTCTTGTTTTCTATCTGTTCCTTCCTTCTAGATCAGAAATCACCTACCAATTAGTATCGGCTGACTAAGCATTCAACCGTCATGTTTTAACTTTGTTTCCAATACCAGCAACACTCGAGGTCGAGTATAGCATGTTCTGTTTGAGAATAGTGACCAGGAAGACATTTTCTCAGCATTAAACCAGCTGGTAAGAGAGTAACGCAAAAACCCACTTTGATGTCCCACCAGCTCCGATTGCATGCAGACCACACTACTGTGTTCTTCGGCCACTGTACAATTTGGGTTGAGGGCTCAGCCACTCAGTGCCTCGGTTCATGCATGGAAGTGCACATGGTCAGCAATACTCAATGCACTCCATACTCTGTCTACACAGGAGGAGGAGAGCAGGTACACTGATGATTTACACATGACATAGAACTTCGATGTTTCCTGTTTGTGCATACTTTACTTTTTCTAGTTTGGGTTGTTTTAGGGTTGAGTGGTTTTGTGAATGCCTGTTAGTTTGTGACAGTTGGGCTGCCTGTGTTAGAAACCTGCAATAAATATTTTGTGTACTACAATCCTTTGGTGTTTGTGTAGTGCAAAAATGTTACGGAGAAACAGCAACTTAAAAATCAGGATTTTAATTAATTATCTGGTTAATAATACATGCAACTGATTATTTGACTAGCTGTAAATAAATTGATATGGTGCACTAATGCAGTGCTCTCATTAATTAATTTCTCCCTCAAATCTAAGATGAGGGGACACAAGGCATCCTTTACTGCCCTTGCTCTCCTAGGCCCAGCCTTAGTCTGCAGCATTCTCATTCAAAACAGAGGTGTACTTTCTTCTTGCTTGTACAGGGCCTGTAAAAATTCACAGTCACCAATCCATTGATAGCTAAAGAATCCTTCCTTATGCTCAAATATATTGTGCTGTGTACAGCAGTCCCCACTGAGATCAGTCACCTTGTACACATACTGCAGTCCAAATGATTGTAGATAATACCATCTTGTCTTCTCTCAACCAAAGGCTCAATCCACCACCATCCTGTGCTTTTTCAGTGTGCTGTTAAAACTAATTTATACATATAACAACAAAAACATGGCATGCCACCGTATGTGCTTCTCTTTCTGGAGAAGAGGATGAGAGAACAAATATGTGACTGATGTGTAGTCACTTAATGTTCTACTGGAAGGCACTCTGATAGTAGGGTGATGAGAACAGTATAAGAACCTATATAGCATACAAGAGAATAGGAAGGACTCCCTTTGTAACATTAATGGCACTTACCCTCACAGTGTAGTACAGTGTCATATATTTTACAAGATTGCTACAAATCCCCCTGGCAAGAATAGACCATTGTGATTCACATCAATAAGAAATAAGAGGTTTGTTGTGCCTTTGGGTGTAAATTCACCTCTCCTTCTTATCACAGTGTGAGTCATGGTGACCTGCTGAAAGTAATCCTTCCATTAATCAACACAATGAAGTGCAGTTGCGGTGCATGGTGATGAATGAAGGAATACAATTCTTTCTGTGGGACACAACATACCACATAAAATTGCACATTATAGCAGATGGACAGCTCTGCTGTAGTTAAGGTTAAGACCAACTTTCTGTTTAAAGTTCAACTCTTTTAGGTGCTCTAAAATCTACATGGTTACTCAGATCACCATGAAATTTAGTGTGTCTCATGTGGGTGCAGGGTTCAGTTAGTGATCCAAATTGGGAGCCCTTTGACCAAGGGGTTCCTGAGATATAGCCCCTCCTCAAAAAAAGCTTTTCTTAAAGTTGAGAGATTCTGTCAAACTTTGTTTTGCTCACATATAGAGATCAAACCAGGGTTCAGATCATTGCACCAGGATCTCCAAGCTTGAGGGATACCCCAACAAAGAGCATAGCAACCACCAGTCCCTTAGTTAGTTGGGGATTGGTCCTGCTTTGAGCAGGGCGTTGGACTAGATGACCTCCTGAGGTTCCTTACAACCCTGATATTCTATGATTCTATGATTCTTAGGAGAAATTAAAATAAAACATTATTTGAAAAAGATTTTTCGTATCCAGTAAGGTTCATCCCATGCCTCATGTGCTTGGTCTTTATCCTTATAGATTACACTGAGCATTTCCTCTCCCCTCCCTCCCCAATTATTATTTCCGGGAAATGTAATAAAAGTATTTTTTGTTTAAAACACCAAAAACATACAAGTGCTTGCTGACATGGAAAGGGCATTCTAGGAGGTAGTGGAGCGGGTGTAATGGGTAGGAGGGGTTTAGGGAGGGAGATAAATGGGGATAGGTAGTAGTGGAGATGAAAGGGGTTGGGGGCTCAGGTGAAAGAACTGTGAAAGGGACATGGGAGTGAGTAGCATGAGGTCTGGGGGGCAGGAGCCCCTCTCAGCCCCACATTCTCCCCTTTTGTATGTGCCAGAATGTGGTGGGGGGCTGACCCCTCTCCCTACCCCCAAAGGGTGTCTGAGCCCTACTTCCTGCTCCCCTGTGTGTGCCAGGATTTGGGGATCCCCAACCACTCTGCAGGGGGGGTGGTCTGAGACACTTTCACAGCCCCCTCATGTGAGCTGGGATCTGGGAATTCCTGCCCCCTGTTGGGTGAGGATTATCACACACTCAGGACCGAGACACTCAGGTTTATCAAGTAAAACCTTCCCCCAAGAGGTGGAGACAGGTGGTGGTGGTTGGGGAATCCCTCCTAAGAGAGACGGAGTCATCCATCTGCCGTCCAGACCAGGAAACTTGAGAAGTGTGCTGCTTGCCTGGAGCTAGAATTCGGGATTTGACGGAGTGTCTGTTGAGATTGATCAAGCCCTCAGACCGCTACCCTTTCCTACTTCTCCACATGGGCACCAATGATACTGCCAAGAATGACCTTGGGTGGGTCACTGCAGACTACGTGGCTCTGGGAAGAAGGATAAAGGAGTTTGAGGTGTAAGTCGTGTTCTTGTCCATCCTCCCTGTTGAAGAAAAAGGGCCAGAAAGGGACCATCGAATTGTGGAGGTAAATGCGTGGTTGCACAGGTGGTGTCAGAGAGAGGGCTTTGGATTCTTTGACCATGGGATGTTGTTCCAGGAAGAAGGATTTCTAGGAAGAGATAGGATCCACCCAATGAAGAGAGGGAAGAGCATCTTCGCAGGCAGGCTTGCTAACCTAGTGAGGAGGGCTTTAAACTAGGTTCGCCGGAGGGATGGAAACCTAAGCCCAGAGGTAAGTGGGGAAATGGGATACTGGGAGGAAACACAAAGAGGAGGTTGCAACAGGGTAGGCCTCCCGATTCTTACTGAGGAAGTAGGGCAATCGGCTAGTTGTCTTAGGTGCCTGTACATGAACGCAAGAAGCCTGGGAAACAAACAGGAAGAATTGGAAGTCCTGACACAGTCAAGGAACTATGATGTGATTGGAATAACAGAGACTTGGTGGGGTAACTCACATGACTGGAGCACTGTCATGGGTGGATATAAACTGTTCAGGAAGGACAGGAGGGGAGAAAAGGTGGAGGAGTTGCACTATATGTAAGAGAGCAGTATGATTGCTCAGATCTCCAGTATGAAACTGGAGAAAAGCCTGTTGAGAGTCTTTGGGTTAAGTTTAGAGGCAAGAGCAACAAGGGTGATGTGGTGGGTGTCTGCTATAGACCACCAGACCAGGAGGAGGAGGTAGACGAGGCTTTCTTCAGACAACTAACAGAAGTTTCCAGATCACAGGCCCTGGTTCTCATGGGGGACTTCAATCACCCTGACATCTGCTGGGAGAGCAATACAGCAGTGCACAGACAATCCAGGAAGTTTTTGGAAAGTGTTGGGGACAACTTCCTGGTGCAAGGGCTGGAGGAACCAACTAGGGGCCATGCTCATCTTGACCTGCTGCTCACAAACAGGGAAGAATTGGTAGGAGTAGAAGTGGGTGGCAACCTGGGCAGCAGTGACCATGAGATGGTTGAGTTCAGGATCCTGACAAAAGGAAGAAAGGAGAGCAGCAGAATACTGACCCTGGACTTCAGAAAAGCAGACTTTGACTCCCTCAGGGAACTGATGGACAGGATCCCCTGGGAGGCTAATATGAGGGGGAAAGAAGTCCAGGAGGGCTGGCTATATTTTAAAGAATCCTTATTGAGGGCACAGGAACAAACCATCCCGATGTGCAGAAAGAATAGCAAATATGTCAGGCGACCAGCTTGGCTTAACAGAGAAATCTTCAGTGAGCTTAAACACAAAAAGGAAGCTTATAAGAAGTGGAAACTTGGACAGATGACTAGGGAGGAGTTTAAAAATATTGCTTGAGCATGCAGGGGTGTAATCAGGAAAGCCAAAGCACAATTGGAGTTGCAGCTAGCAAGGGATGTGAAGGGTAACAAGAAGGGTTTTTACAGGTATGTTAGCAACAAAAAGAAGGTTGGGGAAGTGTGGGACCCTTACTGAATGGGGGAGGCAACCTAGTGACAGATGATGTGGAACAAGCTGAAGTACTCAATGCTTTTTTTGCCTCGGTCTTCACAGACAATATCAGCTCCCAGACTGCTGCCCTGGCAAGCACAGTATGGGGAGGAGGTGAGCAGCCCTCAGTGGTGAAAGAACAGGTTAAGGCCTATTTACAAAGCTGGACATGCACAAGTCCATGGGGCCGGATCTAATGCATCTGAGGGTGCTGAGGGAGTTGGCTGATGTAATAGACTCATAGAGTCATAGACTTTAAGGTCAGAAGGGACGGGGGAGATTGTCTAGTAGTCTGACCTCCTGCACAATACAGGACACAGAATCTCACCCACCCACTCCTGTAATAAACCCCTAACCTACGTCTGAGCTATTGAAGTTCTCAAATCATGGTTTAAAGACTGCAAGGTGCAGAGAATCCTCCAGCAAGTGACCCGTGCCCCACGCTGCAGAGGAAGGAGAAAACCCCCCAGGGCCTCTGCCAATCTGCCCTGGAGGAAAATTCCTTCCCGACCCCAAATATGGCGATCAGCTAAACCCTGAGCATGTGGGCAAGACTCACCAGCCAGACACCCAGGAAAGAATTCTCTGTAGTAACTCAGATCCCACCCCATCTAACATCCCATCACAGGCCATTGGGCATATTTACCNCGATCAGCTAAACCCTGAGCATGTGGGCAAGACTCACCAGCCAGACACCCAGGAAAGAATTCTCTGTAGTAACTCAGATCCCACCCCATCTAACATCCCATCACAGGCCACAGGTGATTGCAGAGCCATTGGCCATTATCTTTGAAAACTCATGGCAATCAGGGGAGGTCCCGAACGATTGGAAAAAGGCAAATATAGTGCCCATCTTTAAAAAAGGGAAGAAGGAGAATCTGGGGAACTACAGACCGGTCAGCCTCACCTCAGTCCCTGGAAAAATTATGGAGCAGGTCCTCAAGGAATCCATTTTGAAGCACTTGGAGGAGAGGAAGGTGATCAGGAACAGTCAACATGTATTCACCAAGGGCAAGTCATGCCTGACCAACCTGATTGCCTTCTATGCTGAGATAACTGGCTCTGTGGATATGGGGAAAGCGGTGGACGTGATATATCTTGACTTTAGCAAAGCTTTTGATACGGTCTCCCACAGTATTCTTGCCAGCAAGTTAAAAAAGTATGGATTGGATGAATGGACTATAAGGTGGATAGAAAGCTGGCAAGATTGTCGGGCTCAATGGGTAGGGATCAATGGCTCAATGTCTAGTTGGCAGCCGGTATCAAGTGGAGTGCTCCAGGGGTCTGTCCTGGGGCCGGTTTTGTTCAACATCTTCATTGATGATCTGGATGATGGGATGGATTGCACCCTCAGCAAGTTCGCAGATGATACTAAGCTGGGGGGAGAGGTAGATACGCTGGAGGGTAGGGATAGGGCCCAGAATGACCTAGACAAATTGGAGGATTGGGCTAACAGAAATCTGATGAGGTTCAACAAGGACAAGCGCAGAGTCCTGAACTTAGGACAGAAGAATCCCATGCACTGCTACAGGCTGGGGACCAACTGGCTAAGTGGCAGGTCTGCAGAAAAGGACCTGGGGATTACAGTGGATGAGAAGTTGGATATGAGTCAACAGTGTGCCCTTGTTGCCAAGAAAGCTAATGGAATATTGGGCTGCATTAGTAGGAGCATTGCCAGCAGATCGAGGGAATTGATTATTCCCCTCTATTCGGCACTGGTGAGGCCACATCTGGAGTATTGTGTCTGGTTTTGGGCCCCCCACTACAGAAAGGATGTGGACAAATTGGAGGGAGTCCAGCGGAGGGCAACGAAAATTATTAGACGGCTGGGGCACATGACTTATGAAGCAAGGCTGAGGGAACTGGGCTTATTGAGTCTGCAGAAGAGAAGAGTGAAGGGGGATTTGATAGCAGCTTTCAACTACCTGGAGGGGGGTTCCAAAGAGGATGGAGCTAGGCTGTTCTCAGTGGTGGCAGATAACAGAACGAGGAGCAATGGTCTCAAGTTGCAGTGGGGGAGGTCCAGGTTGGATATTAAGAAAAACTATTTCACTAGGAGAGTGGTGAAGCACTGGAATGGGTTACCTAGGGAGGTAGTGGAATCTCCATCCTTAGAGGTCTTTAAGGCCCATCTTGACAAAGCCCTTGCTGGGCTGATTTAGTTGGGGTTGGTCCTGCTTTGAGCAGGGGGTTGGATTAGATGACCTCCTGAGGTCTCTTCCAACCCTAATCTTCTATGATTCTATGATTTGAAGCAAGAGCATGGCCTCATGTTTACAATGACTATAAAAGCAGTGAATGACAGATGTTCAGAAAAAAAACTACCAATCAGTTACCTTCTCCTGGGGCATAGGCAGGTCACAATGGATTTTTCCTATGAGGATTTTACCCCATTATACACTAGACTATTTATACCTTTCCACATTATCTGACCATTCAGTCAACATTAAGCCTTGTGTCTTACATAACCCATACAATATGTATATGCAAGCTTCATTTTACATAACTTTAGCTGTCCATGCTATTTTTTATGTCATCATGCCTCTTTTCTAATTGGTTTTTGTATGTCAATCAAATTTTCCTGATTTTTCCCTAATACAGGGACTTCTTGTCAGTAGCTTTTATGTATCTTACTTCACTGATTAACTTCCTCTTATCTGTGCCTAGGCTTGTCAGAATTCCATTTTTATTTTTTTCTAATTGTAATGATTAATGTTGATTTTGATTTTTAAGATGCTTTTGTTTGTATTGATTTTTATTTCTACTGTTGTTGGAAATGAAGTGGGCAGTAGGGTTGGGGCAGAGTTAGGGTAGCACCGATAGCAGGTCTGCAGAGAGTTTCCTGCACATCTGAGGGGCCCAAGACACTAGGGTGCAAGGGTTGGGGGAGGCTGTGGTCCTGGCCCTGCAGAGCAGAGACCCCTGGCTGGAACTGCAAGGAAAATGTTGAGTCCCCAGCTGTGGGGTGCTGCTGAAGAGTACCTGCTCAGAGATGACTCTCACATGTCTGGCTGGTGAGTGAGGGAGCGGGCCCATGGTAGCGGAGATGCAGAAGCCTCCCTGCATAGACACAGGGCCAGTGACACCTGATTCCTGCTGGCACAAGGTATAAGGAAGGCAGTGGTACTGGAGGTGCAGAGCAGAGACCCCAGTAAGGACTGCGAGGAGGAGGAGAACAAGCCCCCAGCCACAGGGGAGGTCACCCCACTGGTGAATGGCTCCTGCCTGGAAGACTGGGCAACCTTAACTCTGTGTTAACTAATTTTTTTTTGCTATTTAATTTGTAAGCCATTCCTCATGTCCACTTAATATAGGGTAGCCCTCACTGAAACATACTTACAATATATCCTCAGTGGCTACTGACAACTCCAAGGGGGTAGTTAATTGTGCACCATAATTCGGTATGTCCTGGTTTTCAGAGCCTTGCAGCTCAGTGGCTTTGATTTTCTGTAAAGGCATGAGGCACTGTTGGTCACTCTGAACGCTGTGTTAACAAAGATTTGGGACAGTGAATAACCATGTGGCAAGTTATTGTAACATGAATGGTAAACTGCAATTATGCCTTAGCAGCTGAATTCCAGCGAATGTTTGTCTTTTTTGGGAGTGTCCAGTAAGATTGTGTGATGTCTGTGGCCTTCCAGAAACTAAACTGCAAGCATAAGGGACAGAAGCTTCTTTTTTTACTAATTTCTGATACCTCTGTGTTTTTGCATATGTGAATCTTGAAATTAAGATATCTAAAAAACTAGAGAGCTTGTCATGCTCTCTCCCTTCCCCTGCACCCCAAAACACAACAATAAAGTGGTGTAAAAACTCTTAATTTTTAAAGTATCAATTAAAAGTGACAAAGCATAAACAAACAAAAGAACAAACAAACAAAACCAACCAACCGTCCCCACCCACACCTCTTGCCTTGCAGACAAGTGGTTAGTGGAAATGGATATATGCAGGTTGATGAGCTATTCTTGTGTGTGGAGAGGAGATGGCATGAGGGTAAGTGACTTTAGGGTTTCCCTGAGCATTTAGAGGTGCCCCACAAGGATGTGTCCAAGATAAAAGTGATGCCAGAGCCTCTGTATCAAATGGTCAATATTTGAAGGGATTCCCCAGACCTAGTGCCGTGGCCCACTGGGGCGCTTTTGGCAGTAGTAGTATGGGGACTCTTAGTGCAAAGGCATTCTTATTTCTTATCAGTCCTCCTGCTGTAGTCCTCTAAACAGCGTATTTGTTATTTCTCTGTAACTGTTTTTCTGCCCTGACTTTTTAGAGTGTAGGCTGCAGGGGAGGGAACATTTCTTATTCTATGCCATGGACTTGTCTACAATACACAGTTTTGTTGGCCAAAGACAGCTTTTTTCAATAAAACAGTGGAGGTGTACACACTACAACGCTCCTCCTTCCGACAAAACTTTCCTGCTTGCCTGACAAAATAAAACCACCTTGACAAGATGCGTAGAGCTTTATGCAGCAAAGTTAGATCAACAAACTGTCAGTGTCACTGTAACTGGCTTCCGGGAGGTATCCCACAATGCCCACCGTGACCGCTCAGCTCACTGTTTTGAACTCCACTGCCCTGCATCCAGCTACACAGGCATGCACCCCTGCCCTTTCAAAGCCTCAGAAAGTTTTGAAACTGCTCAGCATGGAGAACTTGCATAGCTACTGCCCAGCTGAGCATGCCGGCTCTGTGGCAGCAAATGCACTTCTGCCTGGATTACAGAGAGCGGGTGGGTCTCCTTGGTCTGTGAGGAGAGGAGGCTGTGGGAGAACTCAGAGAGAATCACAGAATCAAAACATTAATGCGGAATCCTGCTCTCTCCAGCACTAGGACCACAGGTTACCAAGCAGGGCGGGCTGCTACTGTGAGGAGGGAGAGGAAGAGACTCGGGCTGTGCTGTGCAGAGCCAGGGAGTGAGTTGGAGGCTGATGGGGTGTCCCCCTTCCCCTCGCTGGTGTACTGGTCTCCGCTGAGCTGGGATAGAGGGACAGGGGGACACCAGCTGTCTGTGCACCAGCTTCTACCTCAGGATTGTTTACTTCCGGCTGCTGCCTGAACTTAAAAAGATAGCTTGTCCACACACACACACACTCCCCCAACACATACTCTCTCTCTCTCTCTCTCACATACTCCCACCTCCCACCCACCCCCACACTCAGAGTCTCTCACACACTCCCCCAACACACTGTGGGCTTCTTGTGTTAGTGTTCAGCAATGTCAGTTTGGTCATATTACCAAGTGCTACTTTTAAAAATGATTTTAAATGTGTTACTTTTCAGGCACACACAGCAATCATTATAAGGTTCATAGCACAGTGCAGACAAACAATGTCAGGCTCAGCACATTATAGCAACACACATTATTGTGGCTCAGTGTTATCATGCTCCTTCAAGGCATCCCCAGCTGAATAGCTTCCCGTTGGGCTCCTCTTATAGCCTTGTGTTCATAATGCACAACACAATACTGAAGAGCAGTGCAGGATCCATGCTTTCTGACAGAGATGGCTGGGTTGCAGGTTACCAAAGCAGTTGAAAAGCAGTTGGCAATCTTGTACGTCAGTGGCACAATGATGGGATTTAGAAACTTTCATCATATGACACTGTACCTGCCCCCATGAGGCATTGCAAACCCTTCCCAAAGCTACCCACAGTGCACTGCTCTCTGTGTCAATGCAAGAGCTGCTATTGTGGATGCGCTCCACTGACACAAGGAGCATAGTGTGGACATGCAACTGCCGTTTAATTACAGTGGTGGCTGTATGTTGGCATAACTTGCGTTGGCAAAACTCTGTAGTGTAGACAAGGCCTTAGTTGGTACAATCCCTAGAGCAATAGGACTGTGGCACTGGTTGGGCACTTTAGGCCCTACTGGATTAAAAATAATAACAACGTATGGTTATTAGGGAAGAAGTGGGGCTTGAGCTGGGAAGGGCCAGGTGGGGAAAAGTGCAGCAGAGAAGAAAAACAGTTCTGCTACCCCCATACCCCTCATTCTAGAAAGTTGGAATCTAGCAGAGGGTACATGGTAAATGGTGACAGTGTGCAAACGGTGGAGAGGAGGCATTTGTGAGCATGGGAGTGTCTGGATTTGAGCAAAGGGATGTGACACTGTGCAGGGACTACATCTGGATAGAGTTCAGGGGAGTGACTAATTGAAATATGGGGGAGTGGCTTGTGTAGGAGTCTGGTTGGGACACTGGGGTTTCCCCAAGTGCAGGATTGTTCCATATGGGGTGTTTACGAATGGATAAATGGGCATGTGGGTGGAGGGAAGAGTGACTGTGTGTACACCTATCATGAAGCAACATGAAATGCACAAGTATTGAATGAAGCAAAGATTGACTAATGAACCCTGGTAAGCACAGTTTTGGAACCAGATAAAATGATTAACAAATTAAAATGCATATTTTCATAATATATTTTGTAATTTGGGGAAGATGAACTACTTATATCCAGAGGAGAGGACAGACGCTCACAGACAATTCAAAGTATTTTTAAAACATCCTCATTTTCGGGGTGATGCTTAGCATAATTTTCTCTTTAAGAGGAAACTAAGTGAACCAGACTGGCAGTACCATGTCACTAGCAAACAATGCATCCATATCTTACCTCTTGTGCTTCAGTTTTATGGACAATTCTCTAAAACCATATTCCTATGGGTATTCTCAGGTTGACTTTTATGTTAAGGATGAAACATGGAGCCGTTTTTTCTCATCCCCTTTCTCTCCCTACCCCGCACCCTCCTTTTTTTTTTTAAAAACACAAGTTGAGACGAATCAAAACAGCAGACAAGGAGGAGATTGCTTATCTTAATAGCTTTCACGTATTCTTCGCATTTCATTTGAGTATGCTTTGTAGTAAGCATCACACCTTTATCATGTCTTATACATTTGGGGTTTTTTTAAGTGACAAAGAAGTCCTTTAAAGGATCACACTAAAAGTGCTAAATGTCTTCTCTCATTTTATCTTGGGGATTCATTAGGCTACATCCACTATTGTTTCTAATACCTGCATGAGGGCCTGTCCACAACATAGCGTACAGGAGAAAAACAAAGCAAAAACAACCATTATATTTCTTAAATAACCAGTGTTGATTCTGGTTAATTAACATTTGCTTATTACTGTTATTACTTATTGCTATGATGTGCCTTAATTTTATTTATCATGGTTTATCATCTTCAATAGCAAATCGGCTTCTTCCCTATTGTTTAGGACCTGATTGTGCCCTAGTTTTCACCAGGTTACAGCCAAATTTATCATGAGCAATCTCTAGCTACTGTTATGGAATGGAAAGAGAATATACATTTATTCACTTTTATTGTTATGGATAATTCAGATGTATAATTCAGACCTTTTTGTGAACTTGTAATTGATTAATTATAACTAGAGCTTATGAGTTCATTTTTGAACTGAGGTAAGGCTCTCATTAACTTTTCAAAAAAAAACCAAAACACTGAATCATGTTCTATTGCTGCTAAAAAACAAACGAAGAAATCAAAACAAAACAAAACGACCCGTAGGTATAAAATGTTCATGTCTAACGTTGGTACCGGGCAAATTAGTTGAAACAATAGTAAAGAATAAAATTGTCAGACACATAGAAAAACAAACTCTTGAGCAATAGTCAACATGGTTTCTGTAAAGGGAAATCATGTCTTACTAATCTATTAGAGTTCTTTGAAGGGGTCAACAAATATGTGGACAAGGGGGATCCGGTGGACATAGTGTACTTAGATTTCCAGAAAGCCTTAGTTCTCTAAAGATGTCCACGCAGTGTGCAGAGGCGGTCAAAAAAGCAAACAGGATGTTAGGAATCATTAAAAAGGGGATAGAGAATAAGACTGAGAATATATTATTGCCCTTATATAAATCCATGGTACGCCCACATCTCAAATACTGTGTACAGATGTGGTCTCCTCACCTCAAAAAAGATATTCTAGCACTAGAAAAGGTTCAGAAAAGGGCAACTAAAATGATTAGGGGTTTAGAGAGGGTCCCATACGAGGAAAGATTAAAGAGGCTAGGACTCTTCAGCTTGGAAAAGAGAAGACTAAGGGGGGACATGATAGAGGTATATAAAATCATGAGTGATGTTGAGAAAGTGGATAAGGAAAAGTTATTTACTTATTCCCATAATACAAGAACTAGGGGTCACCAAATGAAATTAATAGGCAGCAGGTTTAAAACAAATAAAAGGAAGTTCTTCTTCACGCAGCGCACAGTCAACTTGTGGAACTCCTTACCTGAGGAGGTTGTGAAGGCTAGGACTATAACAATGTTTAAAAGGGGACTGGATAAATTCATGGTGGCTAAGTCCATAAATGGCTATTAGCCAGGATGGGTAAGAATGGTGTCCCTAGCCTCTGTTCGTCAGAGGATGGAGATGGATGGCAGGAGAGAGATCACTTGATCATTGCCTGTTAGGTTCACTCCCTCTGGGGCACCTGGCATTGGCCACTGTCGGTAGACAGATACTGGGCTAGATGGACCTTTAGTCTGACCCGGTACGGCCTTTCTTATGTTCTTATGCAGTTCACAATGCAATACAAATATGAGTAATTCATAGAGCTAACATTAATTGTCCAGTTTACCAAAAGCACTTTTGCATACTATTAAATGTAAGTGGAAAAAGAAATAATGGATTGAAAGCATTTTGATCTTTAATTAATGTCCTCTATATAACTTCATGTTTTTACAGCAACAATTTCTGACTAGCAAAATGTCATCAGAAATAATGGTGTAAAAAACCCTAATCTTTCTTGCTTTTGAGAATACATACAAAATATTACTCTATCAACTACTTTGTTTTTTTTCATTTAATAAACAAATTATTTAGGAATGCAATTAATTCAAACAATAAAATGTCTTTAAAACTTAAAAATAACTTTGTATGTTGTATTGGAATATCTAGAAATGTACACTATGACAATTACATCTATACATTTACTGAGTTTAGGAGCTAAAATACTTGGTTAAGGGAACCAATTCTTCTCTCAAAATTCAGAGGAAGTAACAGAAGGTCGGTCCCTTCTCTTCAAAATCAATTTGAACTGGAAAAAAAAAAAAGATTGAAATCACTGGCTTTCTACCCTGATTTGGAGGTAACCCTTTAAAGACGAAGATTCCCTTGTAATTGTAATTTTATTTCCAAGGGTACAGTTTTAATGTATTGGTTATTCTTTAACTCATTATTAGTTTAACCAATGGGAAGCCCTACTGAATAAAAATACCCTGCTTCCCCTTCACCCAGTTGTAAAATCAAATGATTCGGTGGCAGTTATTGTGGAAAAAACAACTTTTTTTAACTCTGAAAAAACACCCCCAAACCCTGCGCAAGCAGAAAAGTCCTTCCCGGGCGGGCTCCTTAATGCACCAATCACAGAATACCTCTGGTGTATGAACAACAGGTGCCAGCTGTGCTCTCTCCCCCTCCCCCCCAATGAGTTATAGACAAATTCTGCTAGTACAGTATGTCGGAAACAGCGCTTCTTGCTGCTCCGGCTGATTCTTATCTTTGAGCTAAAGCCTCCGCTGAAAAGCTGAAGAAGGCGGCAGGAGGCTCCAAAACCTGTAAGTCCTCGGGTCCCAGCTGATCACACCAAGGCATTGTCTGCTTCTAAGGAGCGCAAAGGGCTCTCTTTGACCGTTCTTAGCTGGCCTGCCGGAGGGTACGATGTGGGGAAAAGCAACAGTGGCATCAAGAGTCTGGTGAGCGAGGGCATCTTGGTTCAGACCAAAGCACCCGGGCCTCTCGTTTCTTCAAAATCAGCAGGAACAGAGACCTATGAAAAGACGCCGGGGGGGGGACAAAAAAACCCAACCCCAAAACAAACAACGGCAGAGCCTACGAAACCAGCTGTGAAGCAGCCCCATAAGTATGAGATCGCGAAAAGTAGCCCGAAAAAAACAAAAACAAAAAAAAGCCAAGAAAGCAGCCAAGAGCCCGGAAAGGGTTAAAACTACCCAGGCTAAGAAGTCAAAGCGTTGAAGCCCAAGACTGCCAATCCGAAGCTAAGGAAGGTGAAGGCAAAGAAGGCGGCGCGCAGGAAAAAGTGAAATTAAAGAAGATTCTTGTCATTCAAAGAAACCCAACGCCATCCACCCCTTCCCCAAAATAGCTGACAAGGTTCGTTTATTAACAACCTCACGGTACTTTTCATGGAAGGGAGAAATTCCCTTTTCGATCTTGCCCCTTAAAATCACAGGAACGGGACCAATAAAACATATTTTTGAGGGCTCGTTGGGAGTGAACATGAAGCAGCCCCCGGGAAAGGGGGGTTATTTGGGTCATTCGCGCCACAGAGAGGACGCCCTTGCTAGAAAGCAAACGAATGGGAACACCTTTACAGATCAATTGTAGCTTTCATTTTCTTCGAGTAGAGGATTCGATGTACTAAGAACATTACTTAGAAGATTCAATACTAGTTAGAGTCAAGCGTCCCCTCTATACATTTTTAGGGGAGTGAGCTACTGTAACTCCACGCTTCTTGTGTGAGGGAGAGGAGTTGTGTGCGTCTGAGAGAATATAGCTTCGGCCACCAGGTGGGGGTAAGGAGAAATTTGGTGATTATCTATAGACAAGAATCCCTTTTCTAGTCTACGGGCGGGAGCGCGGTTAAGTTTGAAAAGCCTGCTCCGCTGTGCAAGGGATTGACCCTTAACAATCCGCACAGCTCGATCTTTTAAGGGGAAAAAGGCAACGTTATATAAACGCTGTTTTGCCATCCAGGTGAGGAAATAATTTAATAGAAGATTGTACCTAACACCAGATACCTCCCTCTGAGGATATTTTATTTGGTTTCCAGTCAGATTAGAAACACTCCCTGTCTCCCAAGTACAAATGACCTATAAAGAAAGGTATGGGATGTCCCATTTTTCATATTTTCTAACCCACAACCAAACTTAAGTGCTGCTAGTGAATATTTCAAAACAGTTAAAACATGGCTATTATTTTCCATTAACATATCGTCTACTACTAAGGAAGTCAGCGATAACAGCTATTTTTTGATTTTTGTGGGTGGCTCTGAAAAGAGCCTTTGGGTTTTTTTCTTTTTGAGCACAAGATTCTTGTTCGGGTTTTACTTGCTCTTGGCTTTATGACTCTCGGTTTTCTTGGGCAGCAACACGGCCTGGATGTTGGGCAGGACACCCCCTTGAGCAATGGTGACTTTCCCCAACAGCTTGTTGAGCTCCTCGTCGTTACGGATGGCGAGCTGCAGGTGACGGGGAATGATCCTGGTTTTCTTATTATCCCGCGCCGCGTTGCCGGCCAGCTCCAGAATCTCAGCGGTCAGATACTCCAGCACCGCGGCCATATAGACCGGGGCTCCAGCCCCCACCCGCTCAGCGTAATTACCTTTGCGGAGCAAACGGTGCACACGGCCTACAGGGAACTGCAGCCCAGCCCGCGAGGAGCGAGACTTCGCCTTAGCCCGCACCTTACCTCCCTGCTTTCCTCGGCCTGACATGATTGATAGTCGCTTCAAACAGCACTCACAGTAACAAAAGTGAAATAGAAATGAGAATGATCTCACTTTAGCCCACCCTACCCTTATATCCGTTCTAGTTGAAGAGGAAAACGCTTTTTGATAGGCTGAAGTGGCGTTAGTATCTAAACAGCCAATGGAGACGCGGATCCAACTCTGGCCAATAGTGGGATTCGATGTGCTGGTGGAGACGTCTCTTGTGCGTCCACCCAATAGTAAATGATCAAGGAGAGTCGTTTATTTGCATAAGGTATCTATAAATACTGCAGTAGCGGCGGTGGTTCGTGTTATTCAGGCTGAATACGAGTAGGTGTTTGAGTGAGAGAAGTACGCGGTAAAGTAGAAGTCAAAAATGCCTGAGCCAGCAAAATCTGCTCCCGCTGCAAAGAAGGGGTCTAAGAAAGCCGTGACTAAGACTCAGAAGAAAGGAGATAAGAAGCGCAGAAAGACAAGGAAGGAGAGTTATTCCATCTACGTATATAAAGTGCTGAAGCAAGTTCATCCAGATACTGGTATCTCTTCTAAGGCAATGGGTATAATGAACTCTTTTGTAAATGACATCTTTGAGCGTATCGCTGGGGAAGCGTCTCGCCTGGCGCATTACAACAAGCGCTCGACCATCACTTCCCGGGAGATCCAGACCGCTGTGCGCCTGTTACTGCCCGGCGAGCTGGCCAAACATGCTGTGTCTGAGGGTACCAAGGCTGTCACCAAGTACACCAGCTCTAAGTAAACGGTTTACTACCTGACCACTAAATCTATAACCCAAAGGCTCTTTTAAGAGCCATCCATCCTTTCAGTGAAAGAGCTTTATTGCCATTAACAGCATCATGTGTTTTCCAAACTACATTAAGTAGTATTTTGAAAACAAGAGGCTTAATATGTTGGAAGGAATAGGAATTGTTTTCACTATATAAACCACGGTTCCTATTCGACCCCTATAAAAATGCTTTTTATATATAGGGCCTGGTTCATTCTGTCCAGGTCTGGCTTCCTGCAGGAGAACATTAGTCGATTCTCTAGGCTATGAAAGACTTGTAGCTCTCTGATGGAAGATTTTTGGCTAGCAGCCTTTAAGATTCTACAGCTAAACGCTGAAATACGAGTGAGATGCTATTTAAAAAGGAACATCCAAATTATTGACTTTTTTTTTTTAAAAAGCCCGCCTTAGTCACAACAGGACAATTGCTACCCAAACCAAGTTCTAAATGCTCATGTAGTGATCTTCAATTAAACGCAACACAAACAGAGGGAATAAATTATGGGCTTGTTACAGCTCCTTTCAGTGTGAATGTAGTGGCTCTTAAAAGAGCCTTTGGGTCGTTTGGAGTAGTTTTCGTTACTAGAAGCTGAAGGGCAGCCTTTAAGCCCTCTCACCACGGATACGCCGGGCTAACTGGATGTCCTTGGGCATGATGGTGACTCTCTTGGCGTGAATAGCACACAGGTTAGTATCTTCAAAGAGCCCCACCAAGTAGGCTTCGCTGGCCTCCTGCAGGGCCATAACGGCCGAGCTCTGGAAACGCAAATCGGTCTTGAAATCTTGGGCGATTTCACGGACCAGGCGCTGGAAGGGCAGCTTGCGGATGAGCAGCTCAGTGGATTTCTGGTAGCGGCGGATCTCTCGCAAGGCAACAGTGCCGGGTCGGTAGCGATGGGGTTTCTTCACTCCCCCAGTAGCAGGCGCGCTCTTCCGGGCAGCTTTAGTGGCCAACTGCTTACGGGGGGCTTTGCCACCAGTAGACTTACGAGCTGTCTGCTTAGTCCTAGCCATGTTAAGCACCTAGTCCCTGTGAAAAAGACGTTGAGCTAGAAAGAATGGATTGAAATGAATAAGAGCTGTACGTCTCGGGCGGTATTTATAACTAAATTCTCTTTTCTGATTGGCCGTTTCGAAGAAGCCAAATGTCATTGGACAATATGAAAATTTGAAAAGCCCGCCCTGTTCATCGTGATTTCCCCTTCTCTTTCTTGCTTTTCAAACTAACTTTCAAATGATCAGTGGCCAGTTTCCTATCTCCCTATTACACATCTGCCACCGCCTACTTTTTTCAGGGGGGTTGGTTTTTTGTGTGTGTGGCTCGGGGTTCTGACTATATCATTTTCAAAGTGATCGAATCGGTATCCCTGAACGTTATTGCCACTTCCTTTCTTCCAACTAAGAAAGCTTAGCACGAGCAGCACTCCCGGAGACAGGGGAGAACATTTAAATCACGTGATTCGTCGAACGCGTAAAAATATCTCTTTGTTCTGATTCTCTTTTATGTTTTAATTTGCTGCTTTTAAAGCGATACAAATGCCTTATATTTTTCTTCCTTTCAGACAGAGGGCCACCAGCACCTTATAATGGAGCTGTTTACTCTGCTTATGTCCTCCTTTATAACCTCAAGTGTGATTGTGAAAGAGAGGAGTTTTATAATAATGAGGCGCAATATTTACATACTAAAATCAAGTTATTGTTTAGTTTTATAATGATAAAGTAACTTGTCTCCAAAGAAACAGGCTATGTATGTTCAATATCTGGCTTTAAGGAGTAGGCGGAGTATCATTTCATCCGTTCAAAAATCTCAACTCAGTTTTCAATCAGGTCGGATTCATCATAGACGCGCTATTCAAGCCAGCAGCCCACAAGTCATTTTATTATTACTGAAGATGTCTAATAAAATGTTTGAACATGGTAAAGGAGAAAATGATCATAGTAAAAGTGGGCTTAAGCATCACAGAAAAATGCCTCGAAATAATATTCAGGTATTACCGATTTTCTGTCACCGCGTTTGCTGTAGTGAAATGTATCTCTGGTCTCATCTAAGGGTGATCCTCGATTATGCCATTTATGCTGAGACCAGGAAAAGAAAGACCTTGATAGCCACAAGCATGGTTTATGTCCTGAAATATCGAGCCCAACTCTTTATGGGTTTGGAGGTTAAAGCTCATTCAGGGTATAAAAAGGGCCACCCCCAACTCCTGCCAATTAACTGAAACTTCATTTACGTCTTTAGTTTATACTGTAGCTTTTTCAAGCCTACAAAACGTCTTCTCAGCTTCTCAGCCATGAAAGTAAAAAGACAATGGAACTGACCATTTTAGATAATATACCATAACCAAACTTTCTGTACCCCTGCCAGCTAAATAGGTGAGAATGGATCAAAGTGAAATCCTAGAGGATTACTACCTAAGGGTTCTATAGTATAAGGTAATAGAATAATAACTGTGTTGCTATGACTGTAATCAGATCTGATCCTGGTTCCTATGTGTGTTTTGTTTAAAATTCCATTTCAACAAACTTCTTCAGAATGGCTAACCTATCTGTAATTCCATAAATCTATACAGTGGCCAAATGAAAGTTTATGGCTAAGTAGGGAAAAAGTGCTTTGAAAATAAAAGGAAAAGTTTGTTTAATGTCTTGATGTAAGAAATTGACAACTGGTTTGATTCAAGGGCTAAAAAGTTTTCAGGGATAGGGAGATGGTAGGGAGGAATGAGATATTAGGGGAGAGGGACAAAAATGATTAGTTTGAAAACCCACTGAGATCCCAGAAAATTTAAAAACCTATTTTAGACATACCGTAATAAACCTAATGTATTGCTAAGATGTTGCCTGAATACCACTTAATCATAATGCTACTTCAGTAAAGGGTGGCTTTAATCACTTTTAGAGAAGAGACAAGAATCCTTTCACCTAGACTGTAGCAAATACAAGTGCTTATTATAATTAGTGAAGAGAATCCAGGCCCCTTTTCTGCATAAACTTTGGGCAGAAAAACTGCTAACAAGTTACTTGGAAATAGTTATGCCTGCCTGATTTTTTTCCCCTTCACAAACGACATGATGTAGTTTGAAAAATACAAATTGTACTTGTTAGTGATGCTCTGCTCTTTGAATGAAAAGGTGATTGGCTCTTAAAAGAGCCTTTGGGTTAGAGATTTAGTTAGCCAGATGTTTACTTAGAGCTGGTGTATTTGGTAACAGCCTTGGTACCCTCAGACACAGCATGTTTGGCCAGCTCGCCGGGCAGTAACAGGCGCACAGCGGTCTGGATCTCCCGGGAAGTGATGGTCGAGCGCTTGTTGTAATGCGCCAGGCGAGACGCTTCCCCGGCGATACGCTCAAAGATGTCATTTACAAAAGAGTTCATTATACCCATTGCCTTAGAAGAGATACCAGTATCTGGATGAACTTGCTTCAGCACTTTATATACGTAGATGGAATAACTCTCCTTCCTTGTCTTTCTGCGCTTCTTATCTCCTTTCTTCTGAGTCTTAGTCACGGCTTTCTTAGACCCCTTCTTTGCAGCGGGAGCAGATTTGGCAGGCTCAGGCATTTCCGGACTGTTAAATGTGGTATTCCTCTTCCTTAAAACTATCCCTTACACGCTCTTACAAAAAGCAGTATGTGTGAAACTCGCTGCTGCCCCTCTTTTATATAACCTCATGCAAATACTGACCCTCTCTTTCCTCGTTTCCTATTGGACTTGAGAAGTCACCCCGTTACGTCTTGTCTCGCTATTGATCAGAGTTAGATCCGCATTATCATTGGCTGATCGGACAATCACATCTTTTTAGCCTATCGAAAATCATTTAACTCTCCTAAGATTGATAGTATGGGAGGGGGACGAGAGCGCTGCATTTTTTTGTACTTTTCCTTCTCTAGGTAGTTTTTAGTGCGACGTACACTATGGGGCCGGGAAAAACAGGGAAATAACGTGGTTTAAGGCCAAGTTTTCCTTTTGCTGAGATTTTCTGAGTCTAGTAAAAAAAAAAAAAAAAAAAATTAATGTAAAGTAACATTCCCTACTTTTAAAACATCTAGCAGTACCATTGGGATAGGGGTGCATTGGAATATTAACGAGTAATGAATTCAATTAACAAGTGTACTAAAGCAACAATATGATAAATTATCCTCTCTTCCCCCACCTCCTTCCTTTCCTGGTCATTTTTGCTCAGATTTTAAATAATCTGACTGGAAACAAACAAAAATCAGGTAGTTTCTGTTTAGCATATCAACAATTTTCTCAATATCACCCCGCGCCCTTACACACTACACACACACACACACTCACTCTCTCTCTCTCCTGAATGGAGGAAGAAAAGTCTGTGTAATGTTGAATCTGCTTTAAGGAAAAAAGCTGTGTGTTTTGTCGCTGTCCAATCCTGGCAGGCTTTTCAAACTAACTAATGGATTTAATCCCACTTCCACCAAAGGGTCAGAAATGTGACTTTTTTCTACAGATCACCAATACTTTCCCCTTGCATACTGTACTCTCGGCCTCTCTCCTTTGCACAATATCTGGAACCGAATTACCTCATTTTGCAGCCATTGGAATTGCCCTTGGAGAGACAAATGGTGTGTTAAAGAAGAGTCAACAACCTATATCCTGGGGCTGGAGAAACCTTGGAAGATGAGAACTTTTTTTTTCATTGTAAATTATAATTGTGTCAGCAATAAAATCAAATATACAATAACATATTTTTCTTTATAGGGTTTTCTCCAAATTGGGGTGGAAAGGAGTTATTTGAATTGATTTTGTCAATCTAAATAGATTTCAAAGTAAGGAAGTAACAGCTCTGGTAGCTTTGAACATGGGTTAAAAATTGGTTCCCCCCTTAACAAGTCCTTTACCTCCTAAAACCACTACATTCTATTGAAAAGACTGTAGTGCCTCATGCAACACCACACAAAGACATGCAGAGAGATATAATACAAGGGAGAGATTTCACAGCTTATATTTATAGCTTCCTTCTACTGTTTGCTTTACATTGCAGTATGAATTATAGGTACTCACAGCTTTATCTTATAGATCTATATAAAATATTTTCAGCTATATATAAAAAGGTACTGGAAAGGGAACAAGGATTGAGAATAAGGGCTTCACAATGCATCATCAATGTAAAGGTGAACCTGGGAAAGGCCCAGAAGAATGTAGCTTTAGGGGATTGACTATAAAACTGAATCAGAGCAGGTGATTGGTGATGCATGTGTGCAAGATAGAAATGGCAAGGAAAGGGTGTGTTGAAGGTAAATGTGTTAATCTGTAATAAAGAATATAAAAATATAATCTATGTACACTGGCAGGTTATTTGTGCTCAGATTTAAGGGAGTAATTGTCTTCTGTGTCTTGAGTTATGTTTCTCTGAAATGAAATGAAGAAACCCATAACTATTACCACTCTGACCCCTGGTCAGTGGAGTTCAAAACTGTGCTGAGAGCAATCCCTGTCCTGGCAGAGGCATAGTGGGACTGTAGTTGGGGGAATGTTTTTTACTGGCACAGGTAATGCAGTAACTACACTGACTTTTTGCTGACAGAAATATTTCAACAGAGGACTTATCTCCCTTTGGGGAGTTGGGTTTGTTTTGAGTGACAGAAGGTCTGGGTTTCATTGGCAGAAATGAAATTTGCATGTGGAGGCTTGCTAAACTGGGGTGATAAACAACAATCTTCACAAGATAGATGAGCCTTCCTGTAATACAAGCTGCTGTGTCATTGCTCACACCCCAGAAAGCAAAGGGTGGAAATATTGTCTGGATAGTGGGGTATGGGTTCTCCTAATAGGGGACTTGATTAGGAAATTTGTAAGGGTGCTCCTTAAAGGGATGGGTTGATGTGTGAGGAGGAAGGAAGGATGGCATTGAATATTGCAAGTTACCTAGAAAATACAGTTTTTCAGACTCCTTTAATTCTTTCTTTCAACAACTTAACAACAACAAAATAACATGCTGCCACCTTTTAACCATTTTGGACAGTTTTAAGAGGTCACCAATGAGAGGATTTAGTACAACTAAGGGTGGAACTAAATGAAAGCACTGTATAAGGTGGCAAGCTGAGGCACGATTCCACCTAATTTAGGCTTACTTAATTTTCACCTTTATTAATAAATTTGCAGACAAAATCATTGTTATTTATAGTTTCTGATAATATATTTATGAGTTAGTAATTGTGAGCCGGCAGTGCCTGGGGCAACCCTCCCTGGAAATGCCAAGGTCAGGGCACGCTGCAAAAGGGAGAGCAGATACTCCCAAGACTGGCGGGTAACACTGAAGTTAAGCTCCCCAACCAATCACAAACTGTGCTTCTGATCCCACACACTGGTTATCAAGAAGCAAAAAAAAGAAATCACAGCTTAAAGTTGAGCATCACACTTGCAAATCATTAACAAGTATTGTCAGTAATTTTGCCTGTTCCACACAATTTATAACTAGTTCTTACATTCCTTCACCTGTAAAACAAGATTAGAGCCATATTAACACAATGCAGGGAAAGACTAATATACAACAGCAGGCTTAAGGGTAGTCAACCGTATGAACCCACAAAATCTGCGGCTTTTCATGTAATAATCACATACTATTTTTTTAAACAGAAAAACTGCCTCTTTCAGTCCCACAATAGACTGTGCTCATGGAATAAATCAAGCCTGTGCAGTAAAGGAGTCTGTTGTCTGTAGAAGGCCTGAAACATTTATTGTGGGAGAGGAGGAGGGAGAAAGGGAGACTGATATCTTTTGTGTTTGTCTGCTGCTTTGGACCACCACATATTAAGCCAGGTTGATTCTTGTGAGCAAAGATATATCAGGATGAAAATGTAGACAGAAAAACGACTGCCTTTTACAACTTAATATTGCAAGGGATTACCATTTAAGAATTTATTTGTTTGATTAAGGTTTGATTAAGGTTGAAGGCAGGACAGAAGGAGAGTAAAGCAGTCCTTCATGAAGGCAGAGTCTGAGAGGGGGAAGAATTGAAGGAGATTTGTGCTACCACCTACATATGCACAAATGAAAACAATATCCAAGAGATTTTCAGTCTATTGGACAAATTATATAGTAATAATGCCCAACCAAAGAAAAGTACACTTACTACTTAATCTTAATATTCTTTTTCAAGTAATAAGTTAATATCCATTGATTTATAAGAAACATGGGGGGGGAGGGAACAATCACAGTCAGGTTGAAACAATGAAAATGCTAATGATACATGTAAGGGTTCAGGAGAACACACAAAAGCCTAATTTGGCTCCAATTATATGTTACTTCATATATAACTTGCAATATACGCAAATAAGCGATTTAAAGTCCAGTATTACAGCTCTTTTACTGCAAGGTGGGTAGTTCGGAAACTTTCTGCAGTAAGAAATCCTCCAGGTGGACAAAGATTGGTGTCCTTGATCACAGTCTGTCTGGCTAGTTCCCTCGGCAGCAGCAGACGTCTTGCAAGCTGGAAATTTTGCAAGACTAATAGTGAGACATGGAGCCTCCAGTTTTTTTAAGTGCACGGAAATAAGGAATAGCTTTGTAAAGTGATATTTCAGAGAGAGAAGATATTTAAAAAACACTTATGCTGATGTAGTCCAAGAATCATGAATTTCACGGAACATGTCCGTCCTCCCGCCCCCGGAAGCCGTTTTCCAAAAAAAACAAAAAACAGTAAGTGCTAGGATGGTGGCGAGGCGGGAAATGTCGCTTCTCTCTATAAAAAAGCGGGTTTTTCAAATTTTCAAAATATCCAATGACATATGGCTCCTTCCGATCAGCCAATCTGAAAGGAGAGTTTGCCTATAAATACCTCCAGTGAAAAATTAGTTAGTAGTTTTTCCATTTGTCTCCGAGAGGTAAGACTGCGTTGTTGAAAATGGCCAGAACCAAGCAGACCGCCCGTAAATCTACCGGTGGCAAAGCCCCCCGTAAGCAGTTGGCCACTAAAGCTGCCCGGAAGAGCGCGCCTGCAACTGGGGGAGTGAAAAAGCCTCATCGTTACCGACCAGGTACCGTAGCCTTGCGAGAGATCCGCCGCTACCAGAAATCCACTGAGCTGCTCATCCGCAAGCTGCCCTTCCAGCGCCTGGTCCGTGAAATCGCTCAAGATTTCAAGACCGACTTGCGTTTCCAGAGCTCGGCCGTTATGGCCCTGCAGGAGGCCAGCGAAGCCTACTTGGTGGGGCTCTTTGAAGATACTAACCTGTGTGCTATTCACGCCAAGAGAGTCACCATCATGCCCAAGGACATCCAGTTAGCCCGGCGTATCCGTGGTGAGAGGGCTTAAAGGCTGCCCTTCAGCTTCTAGTAACGAAAACTACTCCAAACGACCCAAAGGCTCTTTTAAGAGCCACTACATTCACACTGAAAGGCGCTGTAACCTGTTCATATCGTCCATTTTTTCTAAGTACGAAACTTGTTTTAGATCTTTTTTTTCAAGTGAAAATTGCAGACTAAATATACACATTTTATTAAAAGCAGAGTTTACTAATTCTGTAACGTTCATTCTCCAGCTATCTCCACCTTCTGTGATTAATGTTAAATTTAAATTCATTACCATAACGCGTCTAAACAAAAGTAATTTGCTATTTAAGATAGCTAGTGCCTTATATTTATTGTTTTGCTCATTTTAAAAATATTGCATAATCCCATTGTTAATGTAAATTAACAAATCTGTAGATAAAAATTAACAAAGTTAAGTGAATGTCCCAAAGCAGTGTTTATCATAAACTGAAGTTGATCAGCACTGCTTCGTGCTGTTATTGCCCTGATGAAACAGCATGTTTATTGTATTTTTATTTTTTTTAAAGGAAATAATGCATTGCTCCAAATGGGCGGCGGGGCTTCTGTTTTGAATGACATTTGTGAAAGTTCAAAATGAAGTCAAGTTTGAAGCTTTATAAGAAATATTTCACAGCAAATAAGTTCGCATCCTCCAAAAAGTCTTGTGTTCAAGCTATAAGAGCATAAAAGCTCCTTTTAGTGTAAGTATAGAAGCTTTTGGAAGAGCCTTGGGGTAGTTTTTTAGTGTTCCTTTGTTTTTCAAGTTGCCCAGAAGACGGTTGTAATCTTCTCAGCCCTCTCACCCCGGATATGCCGGTACACGGAAGGAAGCAAATGTCATTGGACAATTTGAAAAATTGAAAACCCCGCTCTGTGCTTAGAGAAATACATCCCTCCCTCATTGGTTCCTCAAAGTGAAGCTCATGGGCCTAATAAATGAACCTGCCCCTTGGTATTGTTTCCACTCTGTTTTTTTTTTTTTTTTTAAAACACTTTCATTCTACAGCATGCACTCTCTCGTATTTCTTTTTCGTTTCTTCTGTTATACATATAGGTGGTCGGGATTTAATTATGACTTTCAAGCTGACCAAATCTGTGAACATGAACTTTATTCAGCTTCCTCTTCTTTGGTACTAGCAATCATCATGAATAGGGTGACCAGATGTCCTGTTTTTTAAAGGGACAGTCCCATTTTGGGGGACTTTTTCTTATATAGGTGCCTATTACCCCCCACCCCCTGTCCCATTTTTTCACAGTTGAGTATCTGGTCACCCTAATCATGAACCCCAATGCCCAGCGAATGGGAGGGTAATCAACTACAGCAGGGGTAGGCAACCTATGGCATGTGTGCCGAAGGCGGCACGCGAGCTGATTTTCAGTGGCACTCTCACGGCCCGGGTCCTGGCCACTGGTCCGGGGGGCTCTGCATTTTAATTTAATTTTAAATGAAGCTTCTTAAACATTTTAAAAACCGTATTTACTTTACATACAACAATAGTTTAGTTATATATTAAAGACTTATAGAAAGACCTTCTAAAAACGTTAAAATGTATCACTGGCACGCGAAACCTTAAATTAACGTGAATAAATGAAGACTTGGTACACCACTTCTGAAAGGTTGCCGACCCCTGAACTACAGGATTCGAATGCATAGAAAAATCCCTTCCTTCTCATTTAATTTTGTGTTTTAATTTGCATATTTTAAGATAGTTATATCCTACAGTTCTTCCCCTTGGACTGAGTGGCACACACACCTCCTGGAAGATCTGTTTACTCTCCTTCGGTTCCTCCTTAAAATCTGAGAGATAGAGGGGAGGACTTTATAGTAATTAGTTGTGTGATAAATAAAGGGGGGGAGGTAGCTTCCTTTGATGGACACCCAGCCAGCCAGTTAGCTATAAAATCCCTCTTGGTAGCTGTTCTTTACTTGCTTATCACAAGTTGCAATATTTAATTACTAAAATAACAAAAAATAGGGATTTTATTTCTATTGTGAATCTCTCCTTTCTCAAAAGAACCACACTGTATTTAATATGTAGCTTTAAGGAGCTGGAGAATCATTAAATAAATTATCTTCTTCTATCTACCCCCTCGCATTCCCAGTATCCCTGGTCAGTTTTCAATCAGGCAGATCAGTGTATAAAAGAGCCATTCAAGCCAGCAGTTCACAGCCTTTTATTAATAAATATTAATTGTTATTATTTATTATTGAAGTCGTCTTAGAAAATGTTTGAATGTGGTAAAGGAGGAAAGGATCTTAGTACACGTGGCCTTCAACACCACAGAAAAAGGCTCAGAAAAATGATCCAGGAATCAGTATACAGGCCGCCCATTGCCTCGTTTGATGAGCCATGAAATGTACTGCTTGTATCCTCTATGAGGAGACCCACTGAGTGCAGAAAATGTATCCAGAGAAGGTGATTCTCCTGAGCCAGTAAAAGGAAAGACCTTAACAGCTATGGACGTGGTTTATATCCTGAAAGATCAGGGCTACACTCTTTACAGTTTGGGAGGTTAAAGTTCATCCAGGATTATCCATATCTATATATCTACATATACAAAAGTTATTTTAAAGGAGAACTCCAACTCCAGCCAATGAACTGAAACTTCAGTGGACACATTCAGTTATACTGTAGCTTTTATAACACTATAAAAGGGTTATGAGCTTCTCTTCTCAGCCACTAAAGTAAAAGGGTAAAATAACTTGACCAACATATCAAGTATCAGAGGGGTAGCCGTGTTAGTCTGGATCTGTAAAAGCAGCAAAGAATCCTGTGGCACCTTATAGACCAACATAGCTACTTAAAGGTAACAAAAATTCTCTGCACATGGCAGATAAATAGGTTAGCATCCTGGAGATTTAGTAATTTAAAGGGTTTCATAATATAAACTAATAGAATAATTGTGTCAATATGATTCAGTAATCAGATCTAATCCTGGTTCCTGTGCATGTTTTGTTTTAAATTCCACCTTATTGAAAGTTCCTCAGAACAGATCCCCCCCACTAATTTCACAAACATGTTCACAAATTAAATAAGTTTATGGCTAAGTGGAAAAAACTGCTTTGAAAATACAGAAGAAAATAGGGAAATTACTTGATGTAAGAAATGAGTTGGTTTTATGCAGCTGCACTCTCTAAGGACTCTCTTCAGGGACAGAGGGAGGATGGGGAGAAAAAAGAGATTTGGGTTATAGTATTTAAGATTTTCAGTTAGTAAACCCAGTGAGATTCCAGCAGTTTAAATTTGCTTTCTATAAGTGCGATTCTGATATGTTGCATGAATTTTAGGTGAATACCAGTTTAATTATACCTTCGTTTCAGCAGTGTGGGGGTATTAATCATTTTAGACGATAGATAAGAAATCTATATCTTCTAGAATATTATGACACTTCAAGTGCTTATTTACTTGTAGCAAAGAGAAATCAGTCTCTCTCTCTCTCTCTAGCTATGGTGTGGGAATAAAGAATTTTACAGACAATTTGCCTGAGACTAGAGTTTTGTAAAGCTTCCTCGCTGTGTATTATTAATTATGATAATGAATTATTTACTTGCAAGCCACTGGATGCAGTCTGAAAAACACAATCGATAGTAGTAAGTGATGTTCTGCTTGTTGAATGAGAAGGTGGATGGCTCTTAGGGCTTGTCTACACAACTGGCCGGATTGATGGGCAGCGATCGATCCAGCAGGGGTCGATTTATCGTGCTTAGTATAGATGCGACAAATTGCGGTGTCTACACAACGCTGGGTCTGCGGGAGAAACGCTCCCAAACGAGTTACCTTTTACACTTCTCTTTCCGGTGGAGTACGGGACTCGATGGGAGAGCGATCGGCAGTCGATTTAGCGGGGCTGGTAAGTTTTTGTAGAACCTTTCTTTAGGAGCAGGAGCAGATTTCGATGGCTCAGGCATGTTGATAACACCTAGTTTATTTTTACTTCTCAATGTCTTCTACCTTTTTTTGTGTACGTTTCTGTCTCCAGTCAGCTCAAAAACATGCATACAAACTCCGGAGGGTGCCTGTTTATAGACATCTTGTGGAAATTACTATTCTCTTTCCTAATTTCCCATTGCATATGAGACACATGATCCTTCATTAACGTCAAATGGAACCTTATCATTGGTCAGAATTAGATTCGCATCACTATTGGCTATTCAAACAATAGCTTCCTTTCAGCCTATCACAAAGCGCTTAGCTCTGCAAACAGAAAGGATATAAGGGAGGGCTGGGAATTAAATCGCGTTATATATTTTTTCTGGAGAAAGTATATTACTGCAGCTGATTTCTAGAAAGTGCCGATCATGTCTGGTCGAGGAAAGCAGGGAGGTAAAGTGAGGGCTAAGGCAAAATCTCGCTCTTCTAGGGCTGGGCTGCAGTTCCCAGTGGGACGTGTGCACCGCTTGCTTCGCAAAGGTAATTATGCTGAGCGGGTGGGGGCCGGAGCTCCGGTCTATATGGCCGCGGTGCTGGAGTACCTGACCGCTGAGATTCTCGAGTTGGCTGGCAACGCTGCTCGGGATAACAAGAAAACTCGGATCATTCCTCGCCATCTGCAGCTCGCCATCCGTAACGATGAGGAGCTCAATAAGTTGCTGGGGAAAGTCACGATCGCTCAAGGCGGTGTCCTGCCCAACATCCAGGCCGTGCTGCTGCCTAAGAAAACTGAGAGTCACAAGGCGAAGAGTAAGTAAAAACGACCAAGAAGAAACGGAAAATATTACTCCAAAAACAATTGTAAAGGCTCTTTTCAGAGCCACCCACAAAATCAAAAAAGAGCTCGGTTATCTTTCGCTTTCTCTCAACCTAGGAAAGAACCGGTTAACATAAAATAAATTTTTATTTTCTTTTTGAAATAATTAATACTTGTAGCATGGGGCGTGGATTAGGGTATTAACGGAGCTGTATTCAATTTATGACGAAAATGGTAAAAGGAGTGTCTACTTGTCTCTTTAAGGGAATTACAAGGGGTAGTTGTCATTAGCCAATCCTTTCACAACGCGGGTTTTTCAAATTGAGAGCACAACGCCATACAGGGGACATTGGACTCCGACTAGTCTGTTTTAGCTTGTTGGCACGCTGAAAAGTTTTTATAATACAGAGTTCTAGCATAGGTTGAACAATTACGGTACTAAAGGAACAAAACACTTTCCGGGATCGGCTCACATTCATTCAGAGTGGTACACGTAAATAAGTATTTTATTATTCTTCCTTCCCCAGACTAAGTAAGGAAGGAAATTTTTGCCTTTTATGGAAAGCACCAGGACGTTGTTAGATTAACCTGGTATTTCAGCTCCTTTTGGGAACGGTCGGACGGGTGGCTCTTAAAATAGTCGTTGGGTTTATTTGCATGAGAAGAGCCTTCTCAGTAATTTCACTGCTTGGGTGCCGCCGCCTTAGCTTTCCTGCTTTAGGTTTCCTTGGCGTAGACTCGGCAGTCGGGCTCGTAGCTGCCTCGTTGAGCTTGGCGACTTTTTGGAGGGGGCTCCTGGCTGCTTTCTTGACAGCTGCAGCTTCTGTTCTTGCTCCCCCCCATTTCCAGGGCTACAGCTTCTTGGCAATTGGTTTCTAAGGCTTTGTCACTGACTTTTTCTTCGGCGCCTTTTCTGTGTTTTCTCTCGCCGTCTTGTTGAGTTTAAAGGAGCCAGAGGCACAAGAGCCTTTGATCTGGACCAAGATGCCCTGGGTCACCAAGCTATTGAGTTTCAGCTTGATGCGGTTGTTGCTTTTCACCACATCGTACCCTCCAGCTACCCTCCAGTCTTTTGAAGAGCCATTGCTTTGGTGATCAGCTCGGTGCGAGAACTTATGGGGTTCGTTGCCTCCTGTTGCTTTCTTCGGCTTTTTAGCGCAGTTTCCTACATGCTAAGGTGGAGCGAGAAGAATGGAGGGAAAGTACAGCTGGTGCCTGTTTGTTATACAGCTAGAGCCGCTCTGTGATTGGTTCGCTGCGAACTAGAAAGAACTTTTCTCCTAGCTCAGTTTCTTCTTTTAGTTAAAAACGTGTACTTTTGTATCTGCCACAGAATCATCTCATCACACAGCCGAGTGAAGGGGAAACGGTATTTTTATTCAGTGCAGCTTCCCGTTGGAGACACTTAAACATGAACCAGAGACAGAAGAAACTTGTGTTTTTTCCGTGGAAATGAAATCTGAACCGTTAGAAATAAAATTACAACTACAATGGAATCTTTTTCTTTAAAGAGCTTTCTCCAAATCTGTGTAGCAAGGCAGGGATTCGAATCAATCTGTACGGTGCAAATTGATGTACAAAAGAAGCAACAACACAAGCCTGGTTCCTCAGCTTTGAATATGGGAGAAGAATTAATTATAGAACACTTCTTCTAATATGTCGGAAACTGTGCCTGTTGCTCCTTCTGCTGTCTCTGCTCCTGGAGCAAAAGCCTCCGCTAAAACGCTGAAGGTGTAAAAGGCCCCACCCAGCATCAGACCCCATTGTTCTAGGTACTGTACCAACATAGAATAGGAGATTATCTCTGCCCCAGAACCTACATTCTAAAAAGACAGGACAGAAAAATAGTTATCAACAAACAACAAAAACTTTTTGGAGGATTAGGGCTGGAGCAATGATGAGAAATGAAGAATGCCTTTGCATTAAAGTATGGTTTTTCTGAGGCTCCCCATGATATTGCTGCTTAAGTAACCCTGTGATCCAAGGCACCAGGGTTGGGGAATCCCTTCAAATATTGACTGCTTGGTGCAGAGAGTGTGTCCCCATCTTTATCATAGACAGATACTTGAATTTGGACCCACTAGATCACTCACCTTCAAATTTTCCAGGCCTCCTCCTACCACTTACAGAAAGCAATCAAACTGCATGCACCCATCTCCAATACCCTCTTGTATTGGAGAAGGGAGGAAGAGTTTTCAATTAAACATAGTACTTTTTTTTTTTTTTTTATTAAATCACTTTCTTTTATACATTTTTGGGAGGGGTGGTTCAGTGGTGATGGTTTGTGGAAATATGTTTTCTAGGTTTTCAGATCCCTTTATTTCAAGATGCAAATCAGCAAAAAGACAGACAAAAAAATTGCAGCATTTAAGGGAAAACAGAATTTTAATCTTATGCTTGCAATGCAGGCCTCATCTACTCTACAAATTTAGCTCACCATAAATCACCTTTAGTCAACCTATTTGTGCATGTGTCTACACTCAAATTTGTCTCTGGGCAACATAAACACTGCGCTATGGCAACACAGTAAACCACTTCCCCTAACAGCATGAATCCTGGTTGACCTATTGAAGTTGACCAGTTCCCAAGTGTAGACACTGTATGATGTGTGTTGACCCTAACAATCCTCCAGCAGCTGTCCCACAATGCCCAATTCCCTGAGACAGTGATGGCTCTCTGGTCACTATTTTTAACTCCACTGCCCAGGGGTCAGAGATGGGAAATCCCCATCCCCAACCACACAAACCCACCTGCCATGTATTTTTTAAATGCCTTTTCCTGATTGCACACCTTGACCACGACACCTAACAGCTCTCATTTGTTGAGTGCAACTGCCCAACCAACGATGCCTGCTGCACTTACTAGATGTGCTTCTGCCTGGTACAGACAAGAAGTATTGGATTTTCTAGGCCTGTGGGGAGAAGAGGCTATGTAAGCACAGCTATGGGTCAGCCCTAGAAACATGGATATCTCTGAACATGAGGATGCAGGCTAAGGGACATGACAAGGTTCAGCAGCAGTGCTGCATGAAAGCAAAGGAATTCTGCCATGTATACCACAAGGCCAGGGAGCACAACAATTGATCTGGTGTTGAGACATTGACCTCCTGCTTTTACAATGAGCTGTATGTCATACTTACTGTGAACAGCAAGGAGGAGGGGAGAGACATGGCAGGGGGCTCCAGCCATGCCACGACCCATGACCTGTTCACAACTCTTCCATAATCTACCCAGTCCCAACAGTCTAGCACAGATGAACCCGATGAAGGGGAAGAGACTTCAGGTAAGGGTACATCTACACTACGGGATTACTCCGAATTTACGGAATTCGATTTTTTGCAACCGATTGTATAAATTCGATTGCACGCGGCCACAGTAAGCAGATTAATTCGGCGGTGCGCATCCATGTACCGAGACTAGCGTCGAATTCCGGAGCGTTGCACTGTGGGTAGCTATCCCATAGCTATCCCATAGTTCCCGCAGTCCCCCTCGCCCATTGGAATTCTGGGTCGAGATCCCAATGCCTGATGGGACAAAAAACATTGACGCGGGCGGTTCTGGGAACATCCTCCCCCTCCCTCCGTGAAAGCAACGTTAGACAACCGTTTCGCGCCTTTTTTCCTTGGTGAACTGTGCAGACGCCATACCTCAGCAAGCATGGAGCCCGCTCAGCTCAAGACAGCAGTCATGAACATTGTAAACACCTCGCGCATTATCGTGCAGTTTATGCTGAACCAGGACCAGAAAAGCCAGGCGAGGAGGAGGCAGCTATGGCAGCGCGGCGACAAGAGTGATGAGGACATGGAAATGGACAGAGATTGTCTCGCGCCACGGGCCCCGGCGCTTTGGAGATCATGTTGGCAATGGGGCAGCTTCTCGCTGTGGAACGCCGATTCTGGGCCCGGGAAACAAGCACAGACTGGTGGGACCGCATAGTGTTGCATGTGTGGGACGATTCCCAGTGGCTGCGAAACTTTCGTATGCGTAAGGGCACTTTCATGGAACTTTGTGACTTGCTTTCCCCTGCCCTGAAACGCCAAAACACCAAGATGAGAGCAGCCCTCACAGTTGAGAAGTGAGTGGCGATAGCCCTGTGGAAGCTTGCAACACCGGACAGCTACCGGTCAGTCGGTAATCAGTTTGGAGTGGGAAAATCTACTGTGGGGGCTGCTGTGATGCAAGTAGCCAAAGCAATCGCTGAGCTGCTGCTACCAAAGGTAGTGACTCTGGGAAATGTGCAGCTCATAGTGGATGGCTTTGCTGCAATGGGATTCCCTAACTGTGGTGGGGCGATAGATGGAACCCATATCCCGATCTTGGCACCGGAGCACCAGGGCAGCCAGTACATAAACCGCAAGGGGTACTTTTCAATGGTGCTGCAAGCAATGGTGGATCACAAGGGACGTTTCACCAACATCAACGTGGGATGGCCGGGAAGGGTTCATGACGCTCGCGTCTTCAGGAACACTAGTCTGTTTAAACGGCTGCAGCAAGGCATTTACTTCCCAGACCGGAAAATAACCATTGGGGATGTTGAGATGCCGATCGTTATCCTTGGGGACCCAGCCTACCCCTTAATGCCATGGCTCATGAAGCCATACACAGGCAGCCTGGACAGTAGTCAGGAGCTGTTCAACTACAGGCTGAGCAAGTGCAGAATGGCGGTAGAATGCGCCTTTGGACGTTTAAAGGGTCGCTGGCGCTCGTTACTGACTCGCTCAGACGTCAGCCAAACCAACATTCCCATTGCTATTGCTGCTTGCTGTGTGCTCCACAATCTCTGTGAGAGTAAGGGGGAGACCTTTATGGCGGGGTGGGAGGCTGAGGCAAACCGCCTGGCCGCTGATTACGCACAGCCAAACACCAGGGCGATTAGAAGAGCACACCGGGAAGCAGTGCGCATCAGAGAAGCTTTGAAAATGAGTTTCATTGCTGGCCAGGCTCCTGTGTGAAAGTTCTGTTTGTTTGTCCCTGATGAAAACCCGCCCCCTTGATTGACTCATTCCCTGTAAGCAACCCACCCTGCCCCCTTCGATCACAGCTTGCTTTGAAAGAAATAAAGTAAGTATCGTTTAGAACTCATGCATTCTTTATTAACGGGTAATAAACATAGGGAGAGAACTGAGAAGGTAGTCCGGGTGGGGTTTGGGAGGAGGATAGGAGGGAAGGAACAGGTCACTGAAAAAATTCAAAATAATGACAGCCTTTTGCTTGGGCTGTCCACTGGGGTGGAGTGGCAGGGTGCACGGAGCCTCCCCCCCCCCCCCCCCATTCTTACATGTCTGGGAGAGGAGGCTATGGAACTTGGGGAGGGGGGTTCTACAGGGGCTGCAGCGGCACTCTGTGATCCTGCTGCTGCCATTCCTGAAGCCCCACCAGACACCGGAGCATGTCTGTTTGCTCACGCAGCAGCCCCAGCGTTGCATCCCGCCACTTCTCATCTCGAGTGTCCCTTCTCTCCTCCCGTTGGTCCCTTCTCTCCTCACGTTGGTCCCTCATGTCCTCACGTTGGTCCCTCTTGTCCTCACGATCACTGGCATCTTTCCTGAACTTTGAGACCGTGTCCTTCCATTCATTCAAATGAGCTCTCTCATCGCGGGTAGATTGCATTATTTCTGAGAACATGTCGTCTCGCGTGCGTTTCTTTCGCCGCCTTATCTGGGAGAGCCGTCGGGACGGGGGAGGGAGGCTTGAAAAATTTGCAGCTGCAGGAGGAGGGGAAAAAAGGGAGAGAAGTATGTAAAAAGATACATTTGATAGAACAATGCTTATACTCTTTCACGGTGAACAACACTATTCACATTACAGAGCACATGTGATTTCAGTACAAGGTCGAATTTTGCATCTTATATTGAGTGCCTGCGGCTTTGGTGTTAGAGATCACAGACGCAGGGCCGGGCAACAGAATTCGGCTTGTATGCAGGCATGGTAAGCCATTGTCTTTCGGCTTCTGCATTAAATCAGCGCCCTCCTTTCCAATAGCAAGCAAAGCCCATTAAGTGCTGCGGTTTTCCTGTTACCGTGCAGCAGCAGAAAACAAAATAAACCCACCCCCCACCACCCATTCAATTCTGTGGGGTGATCGCTTTACCCTTCCCCCCACCATATGGCTGGTATCAGGGAAGACCCCTGCTAGCCAAACGCGAAAACCCCAGCGCCATTGTCCACCCACTCCCCCCCGCCCGCTTGGCTAACTGCAGGGAAGGATTTCTTTTCACCTACAGGCAAACAGCCCAGTAGGAACGGGGCCACCTCTGTCCCCTTACTTACATTCCCGTATTTCAACCAAGTTACGCTGAACGATATCACTCTCCTGAGGATAACACAGCAAGATAAAGAACGGATGTTGCTTGAACGCCAGCAAACACCGGGACCATACGCTGCCAAGCTTTGTCATGCAATGATACCAGATTACTTGCTGCTAGCATGGCGTGGTCAAGTGTCCTACCATGGAGGACGGAATAAGGCTGCCCTGCCCAGAAACCTTCTGCAAAAGCTTTTGGAGTACCTCCAGGAGAGTTTCATGGAGATGTCCCTGGAGGATTTCCGCTTCATCCCCAGACACGTTAACAGACTCTTCCAGTAGCTGTACTGGCCACGAATGCATCCCAAGTCCCCAGGGCAAATTAATCATTAAAAAATGCTTGTTCTTAAACACTGTTTGGTATTTACAAAGGTACACTCACCAGAGGTCCCTTCCAGGGGGTCTGCGATACCGCCTTGGGAGGGTTCGGCGGGTACTTCAGTCAGTGTGAGAAAAAGATCCTGGCTGTCGGGGAGAATGGAGTGCTGTGTGCTCTCCGCAAGCTCGTCCTCATCCTCCTCCTCCTCTTCCCCATCCGCAGAATCCTCATGCAAGGATGAGATTAACCCCTCCTCGAAATCCACGGTAAGGGGCGGGGTAGTGGTGGCGGCCCCGCCTAGAATTGCATGCAGCTCCTCGTAGAAGCGGCATGTCTGCGGCTCTGCCCCGGACCGTCCGTTTGCCTCCTTGGTTTTCTGGTAGGCTTGTCGGAGCTCCTTCACTTTAACATGACACTGATATGAGTCCCTATTGTGGCCTCTCTCCATCATGCCCTTGGAGATCTTGTCAAAAGTTTTGGCATTTCGTCTCTTGGACCGTAGTTCTGCTAGCACTGAATCCTCTCCCCATATAGCGATCAGATCCAGTACCTCACGTGTGGTCCATGCTGGTGCTCTTTTTCGGTTCTCGGACTGCATGGTTACCTGTGCTGTTCAGCTCTGTGTGGTCACCTGTGCTCTCCACGCTGGGCTAACAGGAAATGAAATTCAAAAGTTCGCGGGGCTTTTCCTGTCCACCTGGCCAGAGCATCCGAGTTTAGATTGCTGTCCAGAGCGGTCACAATGGTGCACTGTGGGATAGCTCCCGGAGGCCAATACCATCGAATGTCGTCCACACTAACCCTAATTCGAACCGGCAATACCGATATCAGCGCTACTCCCCTCGTCGGAGAGGAGTACAGAAACCGATTTTAAGAGCCCTTTAAATCGAATTAAATGGCCTCGTTGTGTGGACGGGTGCAAGGTTAATTCGCTATAACGCTGCTAAATTCGAACTAAAATCGTAGTGTAGACCAGGCTTAAGTGTGCCTGTGCATTTTCCCTTACTATGCTTAATTTAAAAGATGGCACCTGGCCCATCCCCAAGTTAATAAGACAAACATATTGACTTTTAATTGTTTTCCTTGTATGAGAAGAGGTAGCAGGATAAGAAACAGAAGTAGAGTTGGCATCTGCTTTTCATTCCCCTTACTGAGAGTTAGGCAGGAGTTGGGTGGGTATGGGTATGTCTATGTACACAGTGATGTCTCTTTATCCATCTGAGAGATCTCAATGAAACTTTCAGGGAGATACCCTGCAATCCTCTCCTGAAGTTTTCTAGGGATGGCTGCCTTCTATTTCTTCCTCTGCAGCAGGACATTTTCCCATGCCACTCTGCAATGACTTTGGCTGGCACCACTGCAGTAAGCAGGCACAAGTAGCAGCTGCATTCTCTGTGGGCTTGCCTACTCTTATAGCACACTGCAGCAGCACAGCTGCATTGGTGCAGTTGTGCCACTGTAACACTTCAGTCAAGAAGCTACTTTTGCTGACAGGAGGGAGGGTCTGCTCCCATTGGCATAGGTACTCCGCCTCTCCATAGGTTGTTGGGCTACACCAGGGGTTAGGTCAGTTTAACTGTATCGCTCAGGGGTGTGAATTTTGCCAGGGGCCTCCTCTCCTGTTTGCACTTCACCAAGATCCGACACCTGTGACTGGCTAGCCTTCTTCGGAGTAGAGACGAGCTCCTGGCTGCATGCATCTCTGACCTCCGAGTCGTCCTCTGCCTCTGGGTCCCCCTCCGCATCCTCGTCCAAGAGATCCTCCACTCTTGACTGGCATGTGAGCCACCGAAGTATCCACAGTTGCCTTCACAGTGGAGGTGGGGTAGCCACCGAGTATCGCGTCCAGCTCTTTGTAGAACTGGCAGCTCGTGGGTGCAGCACCAGAGCGGTGGTTTGCCTCCCGCACCTTGTAGTAGGCATTCCTCAGCTCCTTCACTTTGACCCTGCACTTCAGTGTGTCCTGGTCATGGCCCCTTTCTATAATGCATTGTGAAATCTGTCTGTAGATAGCATAATTCCTACAGATAGAGCGGTGCTGGGCCTGGACAACCTCCTTTCCCCAAATGCTGATGAGGTCCAGTAGTTTGGCATTGCTCCAAGCGGGGGATCGCCTGGTGCGTTTAGCAGGCATGGTCACCTGGAAAGATGTGCTGAGACCACTCCACGCGTCACCGAGCAAACAGGAAGGGGACTTTCAAAATTCCCAAGGAATTTAAGGGGTGGGACTCACGGTTGGTCACCTGAGGGCAGGGCAGTAGAGTTCAAACCGATGACCAGAGAGGCGAGAACAGGTATTGTGGGACACCTCTCAGAGGCCAATCACAGCCCTGTAATCTACCAGGATGTCTACACTGGTACCCTGGCGCAGAAAGCTGTACACCTCTTGTCGAGGTGTTTTTTTCACAGCGCTGCAACTGTGCAGTTTCTGCGCACTAAGGCTTGGCAGTGTGTACACCTCGGGAGTTACAATGCAGAAAGCTGCTTTACTGAGCAGAAACTTGCCAGTGTAGACAAGGCCTTAAAGGGAGTCCTTAGGACAAGGGTCAAGAGATGGTAACATCTTGCAGCTCTGGTTTGCACAGAGTAGGTGAAGTGGTTGAGAATTGGCTGTTTGTGGACAGCTGGTGAGACAAAGGACCAGAGTAAATTAAGTTATCACATGGTTCATTAATTCATCACCTCATTCTCCTGGCCACATATTGTGGTTTATATAATAAAGAAAAAAACTACAAAATAACCCATTCTGAAGTGGGGCTCCCTCAGTCTCTCCCGTGGAAGGTGTTCTACTGTGCATAAATAATGAAAAAGTGATTAAGGTAGGGGACTAGACCCAGGGTTTCTACCTCTAAGGAGGGTGGTCTAACCACTGGACTACAAGTCATGCTCTTGTTTTCCCTGGCCCAATGACCATGCACTATGGAGAAATACTTAAATAGTCTCTGGGTAAGCAAGACAGAGAGCAAAAGACTGAATGACTCTGTACTCCAGTGGTTAGGGCACCCCCCTAAAAGATGGAAAGCCTGGGTCTAGTCCCCCAGCTCTAATCTTTCTTTTGTTTATCCACAGGGGAGCAACTTCCATAGGAGAGACTGAAGGAGTTCCATATTAGTGTATCCTATAGCTAAGTGGTTAATGAACCCACTTGAGATTTGGGAGACCCTTCTTCAAATCCTTTTTGACAGAGAGGGGAAATTGAGTCTAGGTCTCCCACATCCTGGGTGAGGGTGCTAACCACTGATATAAAATCTATAGCCTGGGCAGTGTCTCATCCTCTGGCCATTTCACATGGAGCAAGGCTGGCATCTAACTCATGGCCTCAAGAAACACATTAGGTGCCTAAGCCACCTGACTCCAAGCTGCTGGTTCCCCTTTGTGGATCACTAGCAGAGCTAGGTATATTCTTGCAGCCTGGACCTAGATGCCTAACTTTAAGAGACGGGAGGGGCTTAACTCCTCCATCTTGTTGGCAGTTCTCTTTGATATCTTAGGTGGTTTACCACCTAGTGTGCTGGCTTTTATGCATTTTATTTTTAGGGGCGTCTCTCTCCCCATTCAGTTTATAGGGCGCCTAGGATCATAGTGTCGTTCCTGTGATTGTCTAGATGCCTAAAAGTCAGGTGATGTGACACTCAGCCTTGCAATAGCTAGATCCTTTTGTGGATCCTACCCCCTAGTACTCTCTATTCCCTACTTGGAACAGTCTTTAAGGAGGAAGGAAAGAATGAAGCCTCCTCTCTCCCTCTGGCTGAGTATCTGCCCCACAGCTCCTAGTAAGGTGAACAATTACACTGGTCTACAATTTTTGAGAAGTCGTCTGCTTCAGAGATAAAATGTGATATTTATTATGTATTTTGATGTGCTGAATTCAAATATGACAATTAAAACAACTGATTGGCTACTGTTTCTAAGATATTTAAGTTTTTACACTTTATGTCTATGTATATTGTGTAGATAGTAGAGTTTTAATCATAAATTGTAAACCTAGGTCTTTTCATGTGTTTATGGTTGCTTTACATGATAATATTTCACCTGTCCTGTTTATGTAACACTTTAAAAATCAGCAAAAGGGTTATATAAATAAAATTTATTATGAAACAAAAGGCAAAAAACTATTATGTACATAGTTTAGTCCTATTCAGTGTCTACTCGGCGCTTCTTGGCTTGTCTCTTGTATTCATTAAATGGAGCATCTCTTGTCACTGTCCAGCAATAGTCTGCAAGCATTGATGGGCTCCATTTGCCCTGATAGCGTTTCTCCATTGTTGCAATGTCCTGGTGAAATCGCTCGCCGTGCTCGTTGCTCACTGCTTCGCAGTTCGGTGGAAAAAAATCTAGATGAGAGTGCAAAAAATGTATGTTTAGTGAAATGTTGCAACCAAGGCTTTTGTATGCCTTGAGGAGGTTTTCCACCAACAACCTGTAGTTGTGTGCCTTGTTGTTTCCGAGAAAATTTATTGCCACTAACTGGAAGGCTTTCCATGCCGTCTTTTCCTTGCCACGCAGTGCATGGTCAAATGCATCATCTCGAAGAAGTTCACGAATCTGAGGACCAACAAAGACACCTTCCTTTATCTTAGCTTCACTTAACCTTGGAAATTTTCCACGGAGGTACTTGAAAGCTGCTTGTGTTTTGTCAATGGCCTTGACAAAGTTCTTCATCAGACCCAGCTTGATGTGTAAGGGTGGTAACAAAATCTTCCTTGATTCAACAAGTGGTGGATGCTGAACACTTTTCCTCCCAGGCTCCAATGACTGTCGGAGTGGCCAATCTTTCTTGATGTAGTGGGAATCTCTTGCACGACTATCCCATTCGCAGAGAAAACAGCAGTACTTTGTGTATCCAGCCTGCAGACCAAGCAAGAGAGCAACAACCTTCAAATCGCCACAAAGCTGCCACTGATGTTGGTCATAGTTTATGCACCTCAAAAGTTGTTTCATGTTGTCATAGGTTTCCTTCATATGGACTGCATGACCAACTGGAATTGATGGCAAAACATTGCCATTATGCAGTAAAACAGCTTTAAGACTCGTCTTCGATGAATCAATGAACAGTCTCCACTCATCTGGATCGTGAACGATGTTGAGGGCTGCCATCACACCATCGATGTTGTTGCAGGCTACAAGATCACCTTCCATGAAGAAGAATGGGACAAGATCCTTTTGACGGTCACGGAACATGGAAACCCTAACATCACCTGCCAGGAGATTCCACTGCTGTAGTCTGGAGCCCAACAGCTCTGCCTTACTCTTGGGTAGTTCCAAATCCCTGACAAGGTCATTCAGTTCACCTTGTGTTATGAGGTGTGGTTCAGAGGAGGAGGATGGGAGAAAATGTGGGTCCTGTGACATTGATGGTTCAGGACCAGAAGTTTCATCCTCTTCCTCTTCCTCGTCTGACTCAAGTGAGAATGATTCTGGTGCATCAGGAACCGGCAGTCCTTCTCCGTGGGGTACTGGGCGTATAGCTGATGGAATGTTTGGATAATGCACAGTCCACTTTTTCTTCTTTGACACACCTTTCCCAACTGGAGGCACCATGCAGAAGTAACAATTGCTGGTATGATCTGTTGGCTCTCTCCAAATCATTGGCACTGCAAAAGGCATAGATTTCCTTTTCCTGTTCAACCACTGGCGAAGATTTGTTGCACAAGTGTTGCAGCATATGTGTGGGGCCCACCTCTTGTCCTGATCTCCAATTTTGCAGCCAAAATAAAGGTGATAGGCTTTCTTAACCATAGTGGTTATACTGCGCTTTTGTGATGCAAAAGTCACTTCACCACAAACATAGCAGAAGTTATCTGCACTGTTCACACAAGTACGAGGCATCTCTGCTCACTTTGGCTAAACAGAAATGTGTCCCTTTGCAAAATCAAACACTGACAAATAAGAGAGCACGACACTGTATGTTTTCTAGAGCTGATATAGGGCAATTTGTTCAGCAGAGTGATGTAAGCTTCGTTATGATTGCATTATCCATGACTTCTAGGAATAACATGATGCAATTCATATCCTGTATGACGCAATACCAGCTTCAGATTGCATCATTCATTGTTTTGCCTAAAAAGCAAGTACTGTCCAAACCCAGTCATAGATTTATTCATAGATCCAGTCAAAGATGTATTTTAGTCATTTCTGGTTTAAATTGAGATCCCTTCCCTTTATAACTCACTTATCCTCCGCCATTCCCAAGTCAAGGGTCGTATATACTGACCCAATAGCATATCTTGAAAACTAGAGCCAATCAACAATTTTAAGCATCATTTTCGTTCTCAGTGACCCAGAATTAGTAAAGTTTGACTACATTTATTTCAGAAGCATTTTGGCTGTAGAGCAGTGTTATTTCTCTTCTGTCATTCAGGATATCAATATGTTAAAATTTATTGGAAGGATGTGCAGGAATATTGTTATTCTGCAAGGTGTTAATAAGTGCCATTAATAGATGACAGCATCTATATGTGTCCTCCATTTCCCCTCTTTCAGTATTTCATTCCCTCCCAAAGTTAATTGGATTCCATCCATTGGTGACTTCAACATTCCCTGAAATTCTGGAATTAATTGGATATCATGACATTCTGAAGTTATCATGGGAAAGGTCCCATGACGGATGGGGGAAAAAAATAGTGAAAGGCAATTGAGCTGAATGTAAGTCCTCACAAGCTTGGCCAAATACTACTTGAATTTTAAATTAAATTATCCAGTCACAACACTGGGAATGGACTCTGTGTATACTATTCATGGTAGTATAGTAATAGTATCATTATTATTCCACACTTTATAAATCACACCGTTACTTTTTATATCACATTCTTATCTCTTCCTGAAGACATAAAAATAAGGAAATAAAAAAGTCCTTGCAGGCCAAGCTAAATATGATCAGCTAGCACATGCCTCAATAAGGCACAGCCAAAATAGCTGTCTACAGAAACATATAAGAATGGAAAAGTAGAGAAGCAGAGAAAAAAACATGAACTTGAAGAAGATGCAAATGCTATTAAAGGAGGTGATCTTAAATTTGCAGTGGAAACTGGAGATGCTGTCAGAGATCCAGTTGATATTGGTAAAACGTGATAGGTCGAGCACACAAAACTGAATTTCAAGAGGTTGCAGGAGGAGGTTGAGAAGCTGAGGCTGCTCCAATGAATGGATTATCCTGCTTTGGTTGGTAATTAGTACTAGCACGGTGTGTGCTCTAGCTACAGACAGAAACAGCTATATTAATACACCAGGGGTATCTGACTGGACTTTGACAATGTTTAACATCCAGTTCCCATTTATTGTGTTAATACAGAGGTAATATTTTAGACATGTTTACAGGTGGGCTTGTTACTTGAGATCTCTTTGTCCGGTACTGAATGGAGAAAGCTGAGTGTCTACTGGCAAGTTCTACAGCTTTCCCTGTGCTGGAAAAAATAATCTGCTCTTCAAGCTATAAGTAATCCTGAAGTGAAATTGACAGCAATGATCAACAGTTATAATTTTCTATTTCTTATGTTGTTTGTGTGTCATTAGTAGTAAATATTGAAATGTTATCTCATTTAAAAATTCTTCATCTTGAAAAACAATATCCATCAAAAGGCAGAAGAGGAGAAGAAATGGGAAAGGGTGGTGGATTTCTTCACAATTTCTGAAAACCCCTTCTGATCATTTTTACCCATAATTTCTAAAGATCTGCAGACTTAAAGTAAAATTGCATGGTATTGATTTTGTGTGTGATGTGAGTGTATATAGCATCAATTTCTAACTATTGTTCCCAATGTTTATATAAACAATTCAGAAGTTCACCATTTCTTAACATAAAACAGTTATTTCTGGCTATCAGTTAGAGGAATGAGTTCCTTATTTTGGAATAGGTAAGGAGTTTCTGAGTGATAATTTCTGCACTTATTCAAATCAGCACGCACAGTATTGCATGTACTGCAAAAGGAATATTACTTTATATCACCAAATAAATAAATTTAATACTTTATTAAACAAATATAGATAAGATAGGTAGCGACCAGCACTCTAAGATGACCCTGGTCCTATCTTTGAATGAAATAAATGTGTCCTTCATGTGTCCACTTTGGAAAATGACAGCAAAGGTAGAGATAAGGCAGGAAAAAGATGATAGATCAGGAAATCTGATTGGTCAGATTTTGCTGCATACTGCAAATCCTACAAAAGCAGATGAACATTTTGAAACAAACAAACAAAAAGCCACAGATGGAAATCACTTTTATCGGAAGACCCTCCAGAAATGAAAATACCACAACAGAATATGGAAAATAAAATAAAATTCACTTTGAAAGGGGCTCTTATTTTCAGCAACTCACAGAAGCAACTGGTATTGTCCAAAAATGTAGAATTTCATTGTCTTTATAGTTAGGCAGGACTTAATAACATGACTCAGTAAAAAAAAAAAAAGGGAATTATTATAGAAATTATTTTTAAAAATCAAGTCTTGGGGACTCTAAATAGAGCAGATGGGAGAGTGGGCAAAATGAGAAGATCCAATATCCCACTTTTTTTCCTTTAAATCTAGCAGCAGCATCATACAGACAGCAGCAAGTATTGGAGGCGAAAGGAGAATGAAAATGACTAACTTACCGTTTTCCAGTCTACATTCAGGCCATCTCCCAGGGACAAAACACAGACTTCCTCCACTCACAGTGTCATCTCTTTGTACACATTGTACTATGGAGCTAGTAAGTAATTTGAAGATGTTTTCATGGCAAAGATGGTAAGGGACTTGAGGAAGGTGGTACTAAATGCCACTGGAACAGTAGGAGTGTTGCAGTAACTTCTAGGACAGGGGTAGGCAACCTATGGCATGCGTGCCGAAGGCGACACATGAGCTGATTTTCAGTGTCACTCACGCTGCCCGGGTCCTGGCCACCGGTCTGGGGGGTTCTGCATTTTAATTTAATTTTAAATGAAGCTTCTTAAACATTTTAAAAACCTTATTTACGTTACATACAACAATAGTTTAGTTATATATTATAGATTTATAGAAAGAGACCTTCTAAAAACGTTCAAATGTATTACTGGCACGCGAAGCCTTAAATGAGAGTGAATAAATGAAGACTCAGCACACCACTTCTGAAAGGTTGCCGACCCCTGTTCTAGGATATTATGAAGCTGGCTATTCATATCCTGGCATGCCCTGGGGCATGAAGCATATTTCAGGACTGATCTATTAGAAGACTTTTGGGTACTGTAAGGAAGGGAAGGGGAACTACCTTATATAAGATGGTAAGGGCCTAAGTATATTTAATTAATCATATCTTGGCTAATATATATAAGCAAATGCATATGTCATATAAATGTTGGCCTAGTTTAGTTTGGTTAATAAAGACCTTTGGATAAACCTTTTGGGAAGGAGCACAAACAAAGCAATCTTGGCTTACTAAATATCCTGTTATTCATTTTTTTGAATGTTCCTGAATGTCTCTAACTTGGGTACAGGACAAAGAAGACACCTGCCAAACATGACCAGGAAAAAAAAAAGAAAAAAAGGAAAGTTCGTGTCTTAAATGAGATTAATAGCTTTGTTATTGCTGGTAAGTAGATAAACATGATATATACTCTATTGTGTACTGTGGAATTTTGTAGATGGTCATAAATATTATTAATTATTATAATACAACAAATTGGGGGGAGGAATTGATAAAAATGTGTCATTTGGGGTATAAAAAGAGTGTGCTGCGATTTTAGTCTTTGCCTTTGTTTCTGTACAGCATTTTGTATATGTGTAGATGTAGCAAATGCATTGGCTACTCACCCCCAATTGATCACTGGGGTGTGGCATTCTGTACATCTGCTGAAATAAACCTATTCCTTGGTTCTGAACTTGGAATTAGCTGTGATCATCTGCTACAGCAAGTAGTGGCAGTCTGATTAGCTAGGTTCATAAGGTAACCTGTGAGCCTGGTTGGTGATCCTGAAATATCTTTACAGGTACTAAAGGTTTTCTTGGAGAATGTGATGTGTTATGCTGTTACACTGAACGTGCCAAGTGGAAGACTGTGACTGCCATGGATGTGGTCTATGCTCTGAGCTGCATTCTACTGATTCAGCAAATAAAGGTTATTTTCTTTCCCCCAGGAATGACCAAAAATTTAAATCAAAAGGTCTTCTCAGAGCCATCTATGCTTTCACGATAAGAACTGTTCTAGGCTTTTATTCTTCATGCTAAATTGTAAATACATATTGTCCTACCAAAGAAAACTACACTTACTATTTAATCATGTTATTTTAGTAGACAGTAAATTAGTATGTTGACCAGTAAGAAACATTGTATGGAAACAGCTGTGTTTATGTTCTCTAGCTCCATGGCACATATTGGGGTGGGGATACTTAGAGAACAAGTCATTAATTGTAAGAGGGCTCAGGAAAGCACAAGCTTGATTACTGTTTAGTTATTTACTTTATTTCATTTGCTACATATTCAAGTAATATATTTAAAGAAAAGTATTAAAACCCTTTAACGAGGATTGGGTGGTTCTAAAAACTCTTCTTAAGACACCCGTTAATTGGAGGTGGGCTTTGGAGCAGTCTTTTTAGCCATTTCCTCCGGCAGCAGTGTCACAGGGGGCGGAATCTCCCGGGGAAGGACAGAAGAGCTCTTTCCAGTCCCTGCTAGAAAACTTGGTGGGTTGTTTTTTTTTGCCTGTTCCTGGAGTCGCACATCAGCTCAGGTCTCCAAGGGGTGAAGATGAGGATAGAAAATGAGGGAACAGGGAAGGGAGCAACTGGGTAATTTAGGGATCTTTTCTGTTTGGCTATTGAAAGTGAGATTTACCCATTGGTTAGTTTGAAAAGCCCGCGCTGCTAAAGTATTGGTTAATGATAACCTTCCGCTGTATTTCCTCTTTGAAAATACTTAGAACTACATAGACTTCTGTAGGTGGAGTTTTGAATACACACTGAGTATAAAATTATCTTCTGCTGGGTTTTCTATTGGATTTTGAAACACCATCGTGTAACAAAGGGCTAGGGGTGGGAGTAGTCAAAGTATTTTCTATTTTGCGTTTAAACAGATTGATCACGTGGAAACCTTTATTCTCAATCTGGCTAGAAGTAACCTGTAAACAAGCCGCCAATGGGTTAGTTTGAGGTGGGGTATACGAATGATAAGAAGGAAGCTTGAATAATTATTGAAGGGTAGTTGTGCCACCCTCTAAATAACCACAAATTAAAACACAAACTACAACGAGGATCCAGAGAGGTTTCAGGCCATTCTGTGGGTTAACTATTTCTATTATCCCCGCCCTTTCCTTATCTCCGGGGGTTTGTGTGCGTGATGGTTGTTCAGCAGTAATTAATTGATTAATGAACTGGTCGTTCTGAAAGAAAAATAGCGAGACATGGAGCCTCTGATATAATGGAAGAAATAAATATGCACCGAGGTGGTAGAAAAGGGATAGCGGTTTTGTAGACTGAGTGGGGGAGGGGGGGAGGAGGGGCAGCAGAAGAACGCGGTACTGGGGTGGTTCTAGGATCCTGAATTTCAGGGAACCAGCCAGTTTCAGGGAACCAGCCAACCAGTTTGTGGCGACCGCTTCCAATCTGTGCTTCTAGAGCTCGGCCGTTGTGGCCCGATAGGAAGCCTACTTGGCGGGGCTCTTTGAAGATACTAACTTTAACCTGTGTGCTATTCACGCCAAAGAGAGTCACCATCCTGCCCAAGGACATCCAGTTACGCCGGCGTATCCGTGGTGAGAGGGTTTACAGGCTGCTCAGTTCAGCGATCTTCTGCAGCCTCCAAACGACCCAAAGGCTCTTTTAAAAGCCACTACTACACCTTCACGCTGAAAGGAGCTGTAACACCCCCATAACTTTTAACATTTGTTAATTTGTATATTTATGTTATTATATTAACAGTCCCAAATAGCAAGATATTCAGATAAACTAGAACGGGAGGGGGAAAGCATTTGAGTTTTAGCTACAGGAACTTAAAGAACGATAGAAACAATGAGCAAAAAGAACAGGAGTACTTGTGGCACCTTAGAGACTAACACATTTATTTGAGCATAAGCTTTCGTGGGCTACAGCCCATTTCATCGGATGCAACAATGAGGCAAACCAACTATCCTTCAGGCAGATAAGGATGATATTCATGGAGACAAAACTTTTTGAACCGTGTCATCTGGTAAAATTTCAAATATTTTATTTACTGGACAAACCGTTTCGCCATATTTTATATTTCTTGGGGGGGACGGGACACCTCAGCGAACTATTGGTTGGGAGGGGGAGAAACGAGAAGGACGAGGGACAAGGACATTTTTCATTAAAATTTGAAACCCCAATGTAGTTTAAATTGACGTAATGCCACATTTACTAAAGCGAAATCAGTCCCCCCTCGATATAGGGGGCACACGCAATTTAAAACATGCTTTAACAAGTCGCCTGAGACTAAAGCACAAATATATATATATATTTTAAAATACATTTTGTTGGAGTTTGAAGAACACAACAGCAACAGCAGTTAGTGATAGCAGAGCTCTTTGGGTGAGAAAGTGGATGGCTCTTAAAAGAGCCTTTGGGTTATAGGTGTTGATAGTCTCACAGCAAACTATTTACTTGGAGCTGGTGTACTTGGTGACGGCCTTGGTGCCCTCAGACACAGCATGTTTGGCCAGCTCCCCCGGCAGAAGCAGGCGCACAGCGGTCTGGATCTCCCGGGAAGTGATGGTTGAACGCTTGTTGTAATGAGCCAGGCGAGACGCTTCCCCCGCAATGCGCTCGAAGATGTCGTTTACAAAGGAGTTCATGATGCCCATAGCCTTAGAGGAGATACCGGTGTCCGGGTGAACTTGCTTCAGCACTTTGTACACGTAGATGGAATAACTCTCCTTCCTTGTCTTTCTGCGCTTCTTATCGCCCTTCTTCTGAGTCTTAGTCACAGCTTTTTTAGAGCCCTTCTTGGCTGCGGGAGCAGATTTTGCTGGCTCCGGCATTTTTGTTCTGTTCTCTCACACCCTGTTTAAATAAAAAAAAAATTGCAATGACGAAAAAAGCTGACGGTAGCTCTATTTATAGAGAATTTATGCATATTAAAGTCTCACTTTCCTGATTTTCGATTGGTTCTGAGACAATAGCCGCGCTCCAAATGTGCAATTAACCTTCTCATTGGTCAGAGTTACATCTCCATCGCCATTGGCTGTTCAGACAATTAGTACTTTTCAGCCTATCACAATGTTTGAAAACTCCAAACAGAAAATATATAAAGGCAGCGCGAAACTCATTTTTTATCACTTTTGCCGACTATTATAGTAGTTTTTGTCTCGTGATTTACAATGTCAGGCCGAGGAAAGCAGGGAGGGAAAGCGAGAGCTAAGGCAAAGTCTCGCTCCTCGCGGGCTGGGCTGCAGTTCCCGGTGGGTCGAGTGCACCGCTTACTCCGCAAAGGTAATTACGCTGAGCGGGTGGGGGCTGGAGCTCCGGTCTATATGGCCGCGGTGCTGGAGTATCTGACCGCTGAGATTCTCGAGTTGGCTGGCAACGCTGCTCGGGACAACAAGAAAACCAGGATCATCCCCCGTCACCTGCAGCTCGCCATCCGTAACGACGAGGAGCTCAACAAACTGCTTGGGAAAGTGACGATCGCTCAAGGCGGTGTCCTGCCCAACATCCAGGCCGTGCTGCTGCCCAAGAAAACTGAGAGCCATAAGGCCAAGAGCAAGTGAAGCTGATCAGGAAGAAGCAAAAATCTTGTCCAAAACCAACCCAAAGGCTCTTTTCAGAGCCACCCACACAATCAAAAAAGGGCTTGATTATCTGTAACAATCACACTTTTAAAACAATAACTATTTTTCCTTCCTGGGAATAAATGATTGAATTAGAGTTACAGTAGCTGGAATATAGTTATCTGAAGGTAAACTTTTAACAATTCTGCACAAGTCTGTTTCCCTACAAACAAGACACTGAATCTCTCGTATTTTGAAATACGTGTTCGTCAGTTTTGTAGAATGTTTGAAGGAGACAGAAATCTCCCTGACAGAGTTCACTGTTGAAAGCGGGATTTCCTTTTCGTGTAATTGTTTGGCCAGTTTGGCTGGTCGGTGTGAAAAGGCGGGATTTAGGAATTCCTAATATGACGGTAACATATTACTAGATGTGGTTTCCAGAGACAATGCGATAAAATAAAATGGGAAATACGGTACCCTTTATCGGTTATTTGTTCTACATCTCAGAACAAAACGTTTTCCAAAAGGCCTATGAAATTGACTTTGGCGGGAAGGCCGGGGAATACATTTGAACTAAAACATTTATCAAGACTCTCCTCTTCAACAGTTAGAGCGTCAATGAAAGTAGACGGATTTCCTCTGACTAGGAATAACGTTCCGGGTTGTCTGGCCAATCCTTGCACAGAGCGGGCTTTTCAAATTTACCAACTGCTTCATTCCCTCCCACCAGCAAACCAGAAAAGGATTTTGTCCATATACAATCACCGAGTCCTCTAACTCGCCCCTGTGAACAAAGGTAGTTATGCGAGGACAGGGCACATATATTCTGACTCATCCCTTTGAAAATGCATGGTGATGCCTGTTTCCTCCAACTGCTTGAAAACTGCACCTTGTAGGTAGTTTTTTTAATATATCCCTCAAAATAAAACTAAAATAACCATGAACGGGGGGGGGGGGGAAAAAAAGCCAAAAGAACTATAATCTCTTTACTCGAGGTCAGGGAGAATGAGCTACTACAGTAAATTGCGCATACATACTTTTGACCGGAGTCGTTTCTCTTTGACCCAGAGCACAGTTCACATGTCTCCTTTACCACTCATTGTGTTTGGATAATGGTAAGGGAAGAAGCGAACTCGCCCTAGAAAGCAGCACGTTACCAGTAAGTGAACCAGCTCTGTTTTTGAAAGGGATGGGTGGCTCTTAAAAGAGCCGTTGGGTTCATCTAAAAAAAAGGGACTCGTTACTTCTTCTTGGGCGCTGCCTTCTTAGCCTTTGCCACTTTAGGTTTGGTTGGCTTAGGCTTGGCTACCTTGGGTTTCACCGCTTTGGCCTTAGCCGGGCTCTTAGCTGCCTTTTTGGGCTTAGCCGCTTTAACCTTTTTCGGGCTCTTGGCCGCTTTCTTGGGCGCGGCAGCTGCTGGTTTCTTGACTTTTTTCGGGCTCTTTTTCGCCACCGCAGCCTTTTTGGGTTTCTTGGCGGCGCTGGCGGGTTTCTTGGCAGCTGGTTTCTTAGGCTTTGCCGCTGGCTTTTTTTTCGGCGCCTTTTCCTTGGTCTCAGCTGGTTTCTTGCTGAGTTTAAAAGAGCCAGAGGCGCCGGTGCCTTTGGTCTGCACCAACGTACCTTTGCTTACAAGGCTCTTGAGTCCTACTTTGATGCGGCTGTTGCTTTTCTCCACATCGTACCCTCCGGCGGCCAGAACCTTCTTAAGAGCGGCCAACGAGACCCCTTTGCGCTCCTTGGAAGCGGACACCGCCTTGGTGATCAGCTCGGTCACGCTGGGACCTGGAGGCTTGCGGGCTTTAGAACTAGCTGGCGCCTTCTTCGGTTTTTTAGCGGCGGCTTTTGTCTCAGGAGCAGAGACAGCAGGAGCTGCAACAGGCGCCGTTTCGGACATAGTGACTATTATTTCTTATACACCAGCAAAACAAATCAAAACCACTTGGGCTGGACTAGTTCAGTTGCCTGGTATTTATATACAGGAGCAGTCCTGTGATTGGTGCGTTAAGGAACCCGCCCAGCAAGGCAGATCGGAGTCTTCTTCCCGCTCGATTTGTGTTTTTTCACAGTTTAAAAAAAAGGTGTATTTTTTTGTCCAATATCTGCCTCACAATAACCCAATTTCTTATCTGAGTGAAAAAGAAACTGGGTATTTTTGTTCAGCGGAATTTCAAGTTGAATAAAGGTGGGTTTAAAGAAGAGTCAATAAACATTAAATTTTGGAATTGTAGAGATTTGGGGACAGGGAAACTAGTTTTTCCTTGTGAAATAAAAGGTAATAGTTGTTCATAAAACCACAGTTACAATTAAATATTATTCTTTAAGGCGTTTTCTATATATCAGGGTAGAAAGCCGTTGATTTGAATCAATTTCCTCTGTAAACTGATTTCAAAGTGAAGAAAGTAAGACAAACTTCTTTCAGGCTTTGAACATAGATTGAGATCTAGCTCCCTGAACTAAATCTTTCACTTCCTTTAAATCTTTTTAAATATTTCCTATTTCCACAACACCAATAACTAATTAGAGGCTTATGGAGATATGTTTATGCGCTGGAAATCTTTATGGGAATAATTTTTAAGTTGCATCTTTCTAAGTGTTCCTGTATAAGATAAATTATCATTCTTAGTGTATCGTTGGGAGCTGATTTACAAATGGACTTGGAGTGTGTTGAAAGTTTTCTTGGGGATTATAGTCCACAATACTATTATCTATGATGAACATGCTAGACCGAAAGATGGTCATTATGTATGTGGTCTATGCTGAGAAAGGCCAGGGCCACATTGTCTACAGAATTGGTGGCTGTCCATCCCTCCACCCCATTAAAAACAAATCAGACCTTCCACGCTTTCACAATAAGAACTGATATTTTAGTAGCTTCTTCTTTAACTCCAGGGGGAAAAAAAATGCTAAACTACTAAATACATAACTTTCAGTGAAACTACATTTAATATTCCTACGTGTATTCTAAGCAAGAAATTATCCTCTGTGGGCCTATTAAAAATAGGTTGTTTCATAGCAGTTGTATTTTTTTCTCCAGCTCTATATCACATATGCGGGAAAAGGGTGGATCCTTGAAGAGTTGAAACTCATAAGATACATTCATGTGGTGGATTTAAAATATTAAAGCTTTTATTGAGAAGAAGATTGTTCTAAATACTTTCTGCAGTAAATGATCCTATGACTGGGGATGGCTGTGTAGGGCCTTCCAAAACATTATTTGGCAAGCTGAGTGACAGCAGACACTCATCAACTAGATTCCTGCTCCAGCTAGAAAGCAGCATAATTGAAATATTAAAAAGAATTTTCGGTTGTAATATTTTTTTAAGAAATAGGTTTGAAAGATACAGCCAACCATTCTGTTTCTGTAAACTCTGCCCTATAGGAGAATAGCCACAATGTAATTTTATAATGGGGTTGGATGTTTTTGGCCATTCTTGGAACTGAGTGAGGGAAAGGGGTCAGATTCTTTGTGATTTCTATCTGGCTACTGGGAATGGGATGAAACCCATGGGTGAATTTGAAAATTCTTCTACAAAGATTAACCAGTGAAAATCCTCTGTATTTCTGCTTAAAAGAGAATATTAGAATGATATCAACAATCTATAGCAGTTGGAGGATGCCTTAAGTACTCATTCAGAATGTTCTCTCTGACTTTCCAAAACAAAAGAAAACCTTCGGCAGTCTTTTAAAGACCTCTATTCCCATGAATCTGAAGAAAAAGAACATTTAAAAGAGAGCAATGATTGTGTGTAGTTTGGGGTGAGGTATGTAAAAGATAAGCCGGTGGCTTGAACAGTTTTTATGTAATGATGTCTGATCTAATTGAAAAGTGAGCAAAGGTGTGATTTTTTGTTTGTTTTAGGAGCGAAGAAAGGGGAGAGAAGGAAAGAGATTTATGTCTACCGAGCTGTGTATTATTTTTCTGTTCCTGAAGGCCATCTGCTAAACCAGGTGGTTTCTTGTAAAACAAGATAGGTCAGGATGAAAATGCAGATAAAGAAAAGTTATCCTTTTACTACTTAAATATTGCAAGGGATTACTATTTAAGACTGCCCCTGGTCTGTAATCTGTTTGAGGTTTAAGGCAGTGTGGAAGGACAGTAAAGAGATTCTTTATAAAAAAGGGGGGTGCCCTTCAGTATGAGAGGGAAGAAGTGTGGGGCAGCGCTTTCATCTTCTGAAAGCCTGCTAATTAAAACACTAACACACAGAGAGATTCGCTGCCCATGTGGTTTAACTCCCCTGTCTCCTGAGATTGGTGCTGGTGACGATTGTTCAACGTTAAGAGAAGGAGGACGCGGGAATGGTATACAGATTAATAAATTGTTCAATTTAAAAATAAATATATAAATAAAAAAGAGATAAAGAAACCTGGGAGGCAGGGAAGGGAAGGATTCTGTATGGCGAAGGGGTTTCAACAAGAAAGGAAACCGCAGGAAAACGGGACGCTGGTGTGGTCCAAGAATCGTAAATTTCAGGGAATGGGATAGTAGTGGCGAGAATGGATCCGGGAAACAGTAAGAGTAGACTAGCAGTATCGCATTTCTTTGCATAGCGAAGCGCGGGATTTACAAATTTTCAAATTAGCCAATGGAGCTTGGCTTCTTCTCATAAGCCAATCAGAGAGAAGATTTTTTTTCTATAAATACCTCTGAAGCACAACAATCTTTTATTTGAAGTTGAGAGAACGTGCATTTTCTGAAATGGCCAGGACCAAGCAGACCGCCCGTAAATCTACTGGTGGCAAAGCCCCCCGTAAGCAGCTGGCTACCAAAGCTGCTCGGAAGAGCGCGCCTGCCACGGGGGGGGTGAAAAAGCCTCATCGCTACCGACCCGGCACTGTGGCCCTGCGAGAGATCCGCCGCTACCAAAAATCTACTGAGCTGCTCATCCGCAAGCTGCCCTTCCAGCGCCTGGTGCGTGAAATCGCCCAGGACTTCAAAACTGATTTGCGCTTCCAGAGCTCGGCTGTTATGGCCCTGCAGGAGGCGAGCGAAGCCTACTTGGTGGGGCTCTTTGAGGACACCAACCTTTGTGCTATTCACGCCAAGAGAGTCACCATCATGCCTAAAGACATCCAGTTAGCCCGGCGTATCCGGGGTGAGCGGGCTTAAAGGCTGCACCGCTGCATTCTGACTACTTGAATACTCCAAGGCTCTTTTAAGAGCCACTACATGAGCATTGAAAAGCGCTGTAACACGCCCATATAACGTGTATCCTTTAATCACAAGGCTTCACTGTTGCTGCTTACCTAAATTAAAAATTCTGACAGTAAGAAACCATCTAGGATGGCTCTAGATTTTCAAAGTATGTGCTTGAGGTAGCACACAACTTCCTATTAGGCTGCCTTAATTAAATTCTTATTTTTTTCTAGCCAAATTAATTTAATGGGTACTTTTGTGTGATGACAAAGGCAGTGCTTTTGTCTTATCTCTCTCTGTGTTTATCAATGTCCCCTTTCAAGATGTAATACAAACTTCTGCAAATGTGAAATGTATTTAATGTAAAAGTATATTTTATATAACCAAATAAATATTGCCCCATTCCCTATTCAGCATTTAGCTTTAAAGATTGGTTGAATCAATAAGGTAAAACCACTGGTATGTCTTTCAGATAATACTCATAAATTGTAAATAAGCAAACAAAGAAGGATGGTATTCAGAGCTTGAATTTAAGTGTGCATTTCACTTAGTGGATTATCTAGGGGTGTTCCTCTTGAAATCAGAATATTGTACAGGAAAGGGCATGTGGGGGGAAAAATGGTAAGGATGGCCTGCGAGGAGCACACTTATCTGTGAAGCTGAGGAACACACAAATTAGACAGTATCCAATAAAATGTATGATGTAAATTACAGATGAACTGTGAAGAAGTCTAGGATAATACCCAGAGGTAAAATGTTTAGACTATCTAATGAAGGGGCTAAAAACAGGCTCCTGGCCAATAATAATAAATAATTCATAATTAACCATTAAAATTGTACATTTATATATATTAATGCTAGACGTTTACAAATAAAAATGTGAATGATCACGCCTTGAAATGTTCAAGGACCTTGATAAAATATGAATTACATAAACTTGGTGGAACGACTAAAAACAATGAGATACTGTAATTACTAGTTAAAAACGATACAAGAAAGAGATTAGGCCAAAGAGGTTGTGGAGAAGCTCAGTAAAGCATACCAAAGAATTCATCAAGATGAATTTTCTGAGTGGAGAAGACCATATAGATGGATCTCTATGGATAGAAATCACAAGCTGAAAAAACAGAAATATATAGCACTGGCCTTCGGAACAAGGTAAGGGGGAAAAAGAGAGAGAGAGAGAGAGTACAATGTAAGGAGCAATCAAAGAGAAAGCAAAACCCAATTGACTCTAGGACACACAAGAAGAGAGATTTTTCTAGACTCAGGCCAGGTCTACACTAGAAACGTTTACCAGTGTAATAGAGATGTAGGGACTCTGAATATCTACTCTCCTGCCTCCAATTGTCTCATGGTCTCTTCACAGACCCACTGCCTTCCCTTCTCCTTGTGGTACCTCCAAGTTTACCAGGGGCTTGGAGGAACTAAGATAAAGTGGGATCAGGTAGCTGAGTAATGTAGAGATGTGCCCAGATGTAAAACAGGGATTTATGTAGTATTTATGATACAAATTCAGGGATATTTTTTCAAGGGGTTCTTAAAATACTTCTTTCCCCAAAATAAGCTGATTATTTTTTTCAAAGCATTCTGAAATGCATGTGCATACAAAAATGCTTTAATAAGTAATGAATTGTAAAAGGCATGGGGTAGACTTTGTGGTGAAATTTTAGAGAGTTTTGGACAGGGTGCTCTTCAGATACAGCACCACAAGTAAGGTTTCAGAGTGGTAACTGTGTTAGTCTGTATCAGCAAAAACAATGAGGAGTCCTTGTGGCACCTTAGAGCCTAACAAATTTATTTGGGCATAAGCTTTCGTGAGCAAAAACCCACTTCATCAGATGCATGAAGTGAAAAATACAGGAGCAGGTATAAGTACATGAAAGGATGGGGGTTCTTTTACCAAGTGCCACTTTTAGGTCTGTTATTTGCTTCAGGTTACCTACATGCCTTCAGCTTTCATCCAGACCACATCACACTATCCATTGTCTACAGCCAAGCTCTAAGATACAACCACATTTGCTCCGATCCCTCAGACAGAGACAAACACCTACAGAATCTCTATCTACAGAATCTACACCTACAGAATCTCTAGCATTCTTAAAACTGCAATACCCACCTGGTGAAGTGAAGAAACAGATTGACAGTGCCAGAAGGGTACTGAGAAGTCACCTACTACAAGACAGGCCCAACAAAGAAGGTAACAGAACACCACTAGCCGTCACCTACAGCCCCCAACTAAAACCTCTACAGCGCATCATCAATGATCTACAACCTATCCTGAAGGACGATCCCTCACTCTCACAGACCTTGGGAGACAGGCCAGTCCTCGCCTACAGACAGCCCCCCAACCTGAAACAAATACTCACCAGCAACTACACACCATACAACAAAAACACCAACCCAGGAACCAAACACTGCTACAAACCCCGGTGCCAACTCTGTCCACATATCTATTCAAGGGACACCATCATAGGACCTAACCACATCAGCTACACCATCCGGGGCTTGTTCACCTGCACATCTACCAATGTGTTATATGGCATCATGTACCAGCAATGCCCCTCTGCCATGTACATTGGCCAAACAGGACAGTCTCTACGCAAAAGAATAAATGGACACAAATCTGACATCAGGAATCATAACATTCAAAAACCAGTAGGAGAACACTTCAATCTCTCTGATCACTCAATAACAGACCTCAAAGTGGAAATTCTTCAACAAAAAACTTCAAAAACAGACTCCAATATGAAGCTGAAGAACTGGAATTAATTTGCAAATTGGATACCATCAGATTAGGCCTGAATAAAGACTGGGAGTGGTTGGGTCATTACAAAACCTAAACTTAATTTCCCCATTACTAATTTCTCCCTACTGTTACTCACACCTTCTTGTCAACTGTCTGTAATGGGCCACTCTCTTACCACTTCAAAAGTTATTTTTTCCTCCCTTAGTATCCTGCTGTTAATTGATTTATCTCATTAAACTGACCTCACAATTGGTAAAGCAACCCCCATCCTTTCATGTATTTATACCTGCTCCTGAATTTTTCACTTCATGCATCTGATATGTGATTAGAGGAGCACAAGTAATGGTCTTCTTACAGCTCCTTTCAATGTGAATGTACTGGCTTTTAAATGAGCCATTGTGTCATTTGGAGTAGTTTTCTAGTTAGCAGAATATGGTGATGGAGTCAGGTTAATTGGCTGTTCTTGGGAATATGGTAACACTCTTGGCGCTAATAGCACAGAGTTTGGTGACTTCAAAGAGTACTATCAGGTAGGCTTCACTGACTTCCTGCAGGCCCATAATGCAGTTGAAGGCTGCCCTGAAGAACTGGCTTAAATGCCTGACTCTGCCACAGAGTTTCTATGGGATGCTTAGCACATCACTTAAATAATTTTTCTTTTTTTCTCCCCACATTTATTATATGCTCCTTATATTCTAAATGTCCAACTTGTCACACCAGGGTTGTGATTTGCAGAAGTGCAGAGCTCACAGCTTCAACTGAAGTCCGTGAGAGCTGTGCTTTGAACAGATAAAGTGATATAGAATGCTAAACACTCTGAAAAGTCAGGAGTCTCAAATTGTGTACCCAAAATTAGCGGACACTTTTGATCTTAATTTCTTTGTGACTTTTCCCCATCTATTAAATACGTATGATAGCATTCCTCATGTTAGAGGGGTGTTGTTAAAATAAATTCATTATTTTTTTGGTGAAGCAATCAAATACTATACTGATGAGCTCCATAGAAAAGCCTATGAGGAAATTAATAATTGTCTATTCAGAGCAAGCCTTGAATAGGGTGTAGTATATAAGGGCTAAGGCCTCACAATTAACAATAAGGAGGGGGGGAAATAGCTTCTAATTCATGAACACCAACCATAAGTTCACTGAAAGATGTAGGGGCCCTGTATATAGTGGGGGAGTGGGGAGGTGGGTGGGAATTGAATACTGTATCTGTCACTGTGCCTCAGTGGGTCACAGCTGAGAGTACTAGTTTCAGGACAAACTGCTGAGAAATAGGGCAGATTCACCCCAAATTTGTACTTATGCTATCATTAGATATACCAAGCCAGTAACAAAAGCAATCTTCTGTCTCTCCACATTGGGTAACAAGAAGTCAAAAATGCAGTCTCCTTAGGCATTCCAGACCTTATTTCACCACCAAGACACTAGACTTTATGATGAGTGGTTGTTGAAAACCAACTTCATCAAACAAAGGGTTCTTCTGATCTCAAGAGATCAGCCACATAATCAGGACAGTATATAACTCAGATCTTACCCAATAATCACACTGTTGCCAATCCTTTAGTAATTAAAATCTAAAAGTTTATTTATAAAGAAAAGAAGAAGAGACTTTAAATGGTTAATAGATAATATACATACAATAATGTCAATATTCTTATATCAGGTTTGTAGCAGTGATGTTACAGACTCTGGTAACTACAAAAGAACTTCCATAGATTAGAATGTCCCTTTTAGTTGTAAATCCATAGTCCAGAGAACCAGAGCAGGAAAGAGGCAAGATGGAGATGTTTCCAGGGTCTTTTATATCCTTTGCCATGCACCTGGAGATTTTCTCTTTCAAAAAGAGCTCACAGTCTCAGTTTGTGGGAAGATATAGGCACAAGATGGAGTCCAGGGTCACATAAACAAGTCACATACCTTTACATGGCTTGCTGACTCACAGGGGCAGCAATTATCCATATTCTGGCTGGGGCTGGATGTAAACTTGAATAGTCCATTCACAGTGTGCTGGCTAGGCTGGATGTAAACTACCTTGTGGGTGTTACCCCAGGAACAACACATTTAAGATATAGATACATAGTCAATATTCATAACTTCAGATGCAGTGATGATACATGGATTTAAACAGGATAATCTTATTTATCTAATCATAATTTCCCATTGACACCTTACATGATATACTTTGTGCAAGTTTTGTTGCAATTGTCTAACTGGTAGCAACAATGATATACATGGTCATATTTCAATCCTACAGCATCACAGTATCATAATGAATACACACAAAAGGAACAAATTAGGGTTTCATGGGCAAACAATACTGTCATTTACTAATTTTGAGTGCTTGACTTTGTAACCTTAACTTCCTTGAACATAGATTTTTCCCTCCTGTGTAATGTGCAATTAATATATGATGTATATATGCATGCCATTGTATATAATATAGCTATATAATAAATATATACAAATATATATGTGCTTGTATTCCTCCAGATGGTATTATACATTCTTCCAAAGTAATGATCAGATACATTCTGTTCTTTTAATGACTGGGATCCAAGGCCTTCATGGAGACTGATGTTTCCTTAAAGATATAATCTAGTAGAGGCAGTATCGGAGTTGAATGTAACCATACAAATATAGCTGGCTTTGGAGATGGCATTCCTGTTTTGATTCTTAATTAGTATTAGCAATCTATCTGCTCTAGCTACAGACAGAAACAGATATATTAGCATACCAGGGTTAAAAACCTAACTAAAATGCAGCCTTAACACTCTTTTAATTTTAATCTGATCTATCTATCTATCTATCTATCTATCTATCTATCTATCTATCTATCTATCTATCCCTATGGTTTTAAAAAGACAGACAGAAATTCATCATGTGGAACTATGACCACTGTGTGGGTCATCAGCTGGGTTGGGAACTTTAAATCTACAGTACAAACCTCTGAACTGAGTAATGAGAAACATTACTCTTTGTTCATGTGGTGTTTTATATTTACAATTATGTTAATTGAAGGATGAGTTCACATCTACCAATCTCAATGGGATCTTAATTGAACCCATTACAAGGTTTCACCCTGCTCATACAGTATAAACATCAGGTTTCACACTTGTAACTTCCTGGGTGGAAAAATTAAGTTTAATTACACTGAATGGTTGCACAGAATTTATTAAAAATAAAATAAAACTGTTTTAGTTCCTTTTGTTTTGTTTTGTTTTTTCCTTGCTCAGACTCCAAGTTGTATCAGGTTATATTTTAAACATGTTTACAAGTCTGTCACTTGCCATCTGTTTTAACAGTGCCTAGCATTATGAGGCCTTTATTTCATTAAGGTCCCTACATGTTACCTCAATATATTGGGGGAGGGGAGGGAAAGGGAGGGGGAGGAGGGGAGATGACAATAACTAACAAAATGATGGATAATAAAAAGGTTTCCCAATAGTTAGACTTCATATATAACAAACATATCTTGTGTGACTGAGATTCTACTGGCAATATATATTCCTTTCTGTCTGGTGGTGGTAGAAATAAACTAATATTCCAAATACAGGTAATCCTACAATGAGACTGACAGAAGTGAACTAGAGGGTCACACATTTCATCACATCCCTCCTATCTCCTCCTATCCCCCTCTTTTTAAGGGAGCCCTGCAACTACAGGTTCCCACAATCTCTCCCTAACTGGGGGTTCTGTGTGTCCTCCCGCCATTTCCTCCTCCCTCCACTCCAGGATTTCCCATTTCTTCCCCCCAATGGAAGGTACTCTGTATGCACCCCCCTTTCCCCCCCACACTCTCCTTTCCTCATAACAGGTTTCCCCAATCTCCCTCATGCCACGGATTCTGTGTGCCCCTTCTCCCAACCCCATTTCCACCCCACCCCAACAGGGACTCTGTGTTGCCCCCATTCCAGGGTCTCCCATCCCCACCCTGATGGCAGAAGCTCTGTGTGTCCTTATTTCCCCTTTTCCCACTCCATTCATACCAGGGTCCCCCAGTCCCTTCCACTCCATGGAAAGAGTTTTCTGTGCCTATCATTTCCCCTCCCCCATTTTCCACACATGGGAGGGGGCACAATGTGAACAATTATTACCTCCTTCTTCCCCCATTTACTCTTCCCCATCATTCCCTCATGCTAGGAGCTCTATGTGTTCCCCTTTGCCCCTATCCCCTATCAGGATCCCCAGTCTCCTCTATCACCAGGGGTTCTGTGTGCCCCATTTCCCCCTTGACCTTCTCTCATAGCATATCTCCCCTCCATGCCAGAGGCTCTTTGCATTCTATTATTCCTCCCTTGCCTCCTCACTTATAATAATAATAATAATAATAATAATAATAATAATATAATAAATACTAGAGAGACAAAGTGGGTGATTTAATATCTTTTATTGTACCAGCTTATATTGGTGAAAGAGCCAACCTTTCAAGCTTACACAGAGAAAGCTTGTTGCTTTCACCAACAGAAGCTGGTCAAAGAAAAGATATTACATCATCCACCTTGTCTATCTAGTATTTATTATTATTATTATTACCATTATTTTCTTGTATGATGGTTGTTTGTTTATTATTAGTAAGCACTGAACAACAAACCCATTTTTTATATCTTTTGCAACTTGTGCAGATTGAAAAATAATTTCCATCAGAGGGCAATAGAGGATAAGAAAGGGGAAAAGGTGGCATATTTCTGTTTTTGAGAACCCCTTCTGATCATTTCCACGCTTTCTGAAGAGCTGCAGACTCATAGCTAAATTTTATTCAATGTGTGTTGTCATGTGTATAGACAGTAGCAATTTCAAAGTATTTTTGTCAGTTTTTATATTTGCAATTCAGAAACTCAACTCTTCCCAGCATAAAACAATTATTTATGCCTATGAAGAAGAGGAGTGAGTCCTTCCTCTGGAACGGGAAAGGAGTCTGGTTTTCTGAGTGATTTGTGCAGTCATTCAAATGAAGCCATCCTTTTGCATGTACTGCAAAAAGAATAGCAACAATAAAAATACCTCCAAATGAAAAAACAAAAGGCAAACCCGAAATACGGATATAGCGTATGAGGGCATGGCTCTACTTAGCATATTAATCCAGTGTACTCTTTGGAAAATGGCCGCGAAAGATGATTTGTCAGAAATCCCGATTGGTCAGATTTTGCCGCAGATTGCAAATCACTGAAAATCAGAGGAGTATTTTCTAAAGAAAATAGCCACAAATATGAAGCACTGTTATCTGAATACCCTCCAGATAGAAAAACGACATTAACAGAAGATAAAAGAAAAGTGCAGTTTGAAATAGACTCTTCTTTCAAGCAATTCAGAGAGCGACCGACATTGCCACAAATGTGGGATTCAGTAGAGGTAGGGATTAATAGAGGTAGGAATAGATAAGGTGTCTCGGTATAAAATATAATTGAAATATAAATCGAAAATGTGTGGAGTCTAAACGGAGCAGTATACAGAAAATGATGAGTGTGGGAAAAGAGGAAAAAGAAAGAAAAGAGGGTCAATAACCTGCCTCTCACTCGAAGAGCATCAAGAGAGCGGCGAGCGGAGGAAGGAAGGAAAAGGACAATAAACACTAGACCTCGCCCCTTTTCAGTGCCAGTTTTCAGTCAGGTCGGTCAGCCGACAATATAAAGAGAGTGCAGGTTCCCTGAGCGCACACAGCGTGTTTTGTGTCTGGTAGCAACATGTCTGGTCGGGGTAAAGGCGGCAAAGGACTTGGAAAGGGGGGCGCTAAGCGCCATCGGAAGGTACTTCGCGATAATATTCAAGGTATTACCAAACCGGCTATTCGTCGTCTAGCTCGTCGTGGCGGTGTTAAGCGTATTTCTGGGTTGATCTATGAAGAGACCCGTGGCGTGCTCAAAGTTTTTCTTGAAAACGTGATCCGCGATGCTGTTACTTACACCGAGCATGCGAAGCGGAAGACTGTGACAGCCATGGACGTGGTTTACGCTCTAAAACGCCAGGGTCGCACCCTGTACGGATTCGGGGGCTAAGCCTTTCTTCTGACTTACCTTTAAAACCGAACGGCAAGAAACACAAAGGCTCTTTTAAGAGCCACCCATATTTTCATCATAAGAGTTGTGTTGCTGAATAGAGTTTTCTGAAAGTATAATGTCTTTATATTTCAGCTAGGTACGCTACTTGTCTTAGTGCTCCTGCTTGCTAAAGCATGTATTGGAAATGATGAAGTAGAAAATCATGTAAACAATTTCACTGCGGCGTTGGTGACTAAGCACTTGTATTAAGAGACCATTTAGCCAGACAACCTTTGTTTCCTTGAGCACAAGTCTGATCGCCAGCTTTCTGACTAGCAAGCAGAACACCCTGGGTTTCTCGGTAGAGGATAGCTGAGCCCTCTTCCAACCTGTCTAGAAAGCTGTATTATTTAGATTCTTAAAACTCAAAACAGCGGCTAATATTTTAAGATAAGTTATTGTAGGAGGTAAGCATGAATTCTCCCGTTAGGGGCATAAGCAAGCGAGAATAGCCATAACGTGTAAACGGGATGTTTTGGTCCATTTTTTCCCCCTGATGGTGGCCTCGTCTCCAAGGGAACAAAGGGAGAACAGAGGAAGGGACGCGTAGAAATTGTAGGCGATCTAAAGACAAATTAAAATTCCCTTTCCTATGGGGGCTGAGGGATGAAGGCATTTAGAAGTGTAGAATATGTCCTTGCCGATGCCTCTGAGTGACATTTACCCGCGTATATTAGGAATTCCCTCTCCCTCCTTTTTTCTTAGAATAACGAGACAACAAAAACACAAGTATATTAAATGAAAAATAAAAATGCTCACGAGGATCTATTTAGGAGGCAGCGCCTATTTCTCCCGATTACATCTGTGAATTTACTGGAAGGGAGAGGGTGGTCTTTCTCTAATGCCCTTTCAGGGCACTCCAAAATACAATCTGAGAAATAAACATTTCAAAGTAGCAAGGAACTGGTCAAATGATGAAAACGTCAAAAAATCAGTCTATTGAAAATCTTCACTTTGTTTTCAGTTTAATTTAAAAAATCGTAGTCCTGGTGCTCCTAATGTCTCTCCTTTCCCCTGTCTGTATTACTGACTTCTGAATCTATGTCGGTGAGTTCAGTTGGATAAAAGTATTTCTTACATCAAGCCATTTCACTGGCTCAAAACCAGTCTGTCCTTCATATCAAAATGCCCTGTCCACTTAGCCTGAAACTATATATAATCTTCACCAAACCCTTTAGATTTATCTTCAGCTTGATCTAAAACAGGTACCTGGCATGAGCAGAGGCAAGCTGTTACATTAAATCACCGATCACTGGTCATTTCCATTGGCCTGTTCCGTTAGTGACTGAGAACTCAAGCTAGTATGTTTTTTTATAGATTTGAAAGTCACAATACAATATCTTGCATCACGTTTGGCCTCCAAAACTGTGAAGAGTGCAGCCCTGACGTTTCAGCTCATAACTGCGTTAATGGTTGCCACCCACTTTCTTTTGGCATTCTCATGGTAGGAGCCAGTACCCCCCAGCTAGGCTTTCAGTATAAATTGAGTTGCTCTAAAAATTCCTTAAATATAAGGAAAAAACTTTTACTCCAGACCCTAAATTATTTTACATTCTCAGACGAAAACTACATTTGTTTGCTGGTGCTGTAGTCTATATTTGAAGGGAAAAGCTCCTATTAACCTGCCTACTATAAATATATCTAAAAGCAGCTGTGGTTGTGTTCACCAGCGCCCTTTACACACTTGGAAAACCTGAAATGCTAAAACTTAAAATACACAAAAACCTAATTTGGCTCGTTTGTTATTGTATTTAATTCTTAATTTAAAACGTGTTCAGATAAATTTTAATGGATTACATATTTGTTACTGAGTTGGACGAGTCAAAACACTTTATAGAGTAACAAAGCATTTAGTTGGAGGCAGACTTGGTAGCATCAGACAGTCTCTTTAGGAAGTTTCCCCGGCCCCAGCACCAGCCATCCACTCCCCGAAAAAGGATAATCGTAATTGAGGGCTTTGCTGCTCTAGCTACAAATTAGTATTGTCGAGGTACCTTTAATCCTCATAACAGTGGCTAATATTCTTTTGAGATTGAATTACAGAAATCAATTTGGAAGTTGCATTTTCCAAATTAGGTAACTGGGATTAGTGCGGGAGCCAAGCATTGTCTCTTTATATAATCCACGTTTAGGGGAGTGCGCGGGAAAAGGCACAATTTGGTCGTGTAACGGATGGACGATGTCTGTGGCCGTGGCACATCGGCTTCAGTCTCCAAGTGACAAAAGGCAGGACAGTCAGAGAAGCAAATTTGTTGGTGAGTTATAAGCAAAAACCCCTTTTGCATCTGGGAGGTGGTTGAACCCTTTCGTAAATTTGAAAAGCCCGCGCTCTGCAAGGATTGGGCGGTGATAAACCCTTTTGTACGTTTGAAAACATCGCGCTGTGCAAAGATTGCCCAATCCCAACCTGTCCTATTTTACCAGTTAAAGGAGCTATCTAAACGCCCCTGCAGTCTGTCGCGGGGAGTGGTTTTGAATACGCATTTGGTACCAAACTATTCCCCAGGATTTCCTGTTTGATTTACAAACAGATTCGCCATCCATTTGGAGACCGTTATTTTCCTAGATCTGACCACAAATAACCTGCAAGAGAGTTGTGTATGGGACGTAAGAGGTGTAAAGATAAATACTGACTGTTCCTGGTAAAAGTCATGCAGTGGAAAATGGATAACTATGCATTAAATCTAAACACACACATAATTTAAAAGCTGAAATCGATCTACACTGACCCCAATTCAATCCAGTGTTCATGGAAGGGAAAAATGCCAATGCTTTTGTTTGAACACAGTTCCTGTTTGAAAAATAAGGGGAATATCCTGGCCCCACTGATGTCAATGAAAGCTTTTCCGTTGATTTTTATAGGATAAGGATTTCACTGTTTTCTATCACCCTATTGTTTTCTGTTTACTATTGGATCTTAAGAGCTAAATAAACCCTTTCTTGCGGGTGGCTCTTAAAAGAGTTTTTGGATTGGTTTTTGGACTGATTTTAGCTTGATATATCTTCTTGGTCGCAAGGGGGTGTCCTGCCTACATTCAGGCCATGCTTTTGCCCAATAAAACAGAGACCCACAAGGCCAAGAACAAGTAAAATAACTAACAAGCAAACTAAAATCAAGTTGGCTCAAAACAGTGGATTAAATTGGGGATCGTGTAGATTCGATTGCTTTCAGTTTTTAAATTGTGTGTGTGTGTGTTTAGATCTAATGCCTTACAGACCTCCTCCTCATTATGTATGAAGAGCTGGAGATAGCGGGGATGATGATCCTACTTTTCTTGCTGTACCAAGCAGTACTGTCAGCCAGGCAGCTCAAGAATTTCAGTGATCAGATATTCCAGAACCATGGCCATATGGACCAGGGCTCTAGTCCAGCCACCATCTGCTCAGAATAATTGACCTCCCAGAGCAGACAGTGCACACACATGGGAGGACTCTTTAAAAACTGTAATCTCTGTGCTATTCACAAAAAGAGGGTTATGGTTATGCCAAGGATGCTGAGGCTGGAGCATCTGGAGGGAGAAGGCTTAAAAGCTACACCACCAAATTTTCGTACTTAATAACTAAGCTGGAGGACAACACAAAAACTCTTCTAAGAGCCATTACATTCACACTGGAAGCTATAACACAGTGGTTCTCAAACTGTTGTGCTGGTGACCCCTTTCATAACGCAAGCCTCTGAGTGAGACCCCCCCTTATAAATTAAAAACACCTTTTTATATATTTAACACCATTATAAATACTGGAGGCAAAGTGGGGTTTGGGGTGGATGCTGACAGCTCGTGACCCCCATGTAATAACCTCACAATCCCTTGAGGGGTCCTAACCCCCAGTTTGAGAATCCCTGCTATAACAGGACATCTACATCTGCCCTTCTAATATCAAGAATACTGTGTAGTTGATTTATATAAAATTGTCCTGGTAAAATATAAAACCAACTAAAATGCTCTAAATATCTTAAAATCACCTTTGGTGTTGGAGAACCTAGGCAGCCTTTTAGATGTCCCGATTTAATCACTAATGCTAGTTAAAGTAGCAGCCATCAGGGTGCGCGCGCTTTTATTTATAAGCATAGTTCACAAACCAAATAAAGGAGGAAGAACACCTTTAATCAAGTTTCCCGTGAGAAACTTGTTGCGGCAAGCGTTAAATACCGGTGGTTAAGCATGCAATCAACATAGTTTCGATATTTTATGTAAGGTAATTATTCATATCAAAATGCCTTTTAGGCAGGGTGCTTTGAAATTGTATGAGTGTCTTGCACTTTAAATGGAACGTTTAAAATGAGTCATGTCCCTGCGTTAGAGACGGAGTGTCCTAAAAGTACCCTCTCTTTCTAGTTGAACCGCAAAAACAAGAGAATACTGGCGTCCGCCCCACTATTAATGCAAATTAGCGGATTGCTTTTCTTGGTTAACTATTGGCTGTTAGACATATAAATTTTCACATCCTACCTCATCATTGGTTAAAGTTAGATCCTCATCCCCACGGGATGTTGACAGATCTGTGACCTTTTTAGCCTACCATCAACCGTTTTATTGTAAAAAGAAAAGAGATATGAAAGCAACGTGTGAAAGTGTCATTCCCCCCCGCCCTTTTTTTTTTTTTTTCTTCAGTGAGGCGCATTTAATAGTTTTTGGGTCATAATGTCGGGCAGAGGAAAGATGTCAGGTAAAGGGCGGGCTAAAAGTCTCGTTCTTGGGCTGCAGTTTCCAGTTGCCCGTGTATACCGTCTGCTTCGGAAATGTCATTATGCTGAGCGGGTAGATGCCGGAGCCCCGGTCTATATGGCTGCGGTGCTGGAGTATCTGACCGCTGAGATTCTCCAGTTGGCTGGTAATGCTACTCGAGACAAGAAAGCCAGACTCATTCCCCGCCATTTGCAGCTTGCCATCCGTAATGACGAGGAGTCTGTTTAATACAAGCAAGAGCTGAAATTATCTGACTTTTTGAGACGAGTGAAACAACCACAAAAGAAATTTTATGTATTCCCGATTCATCTTTGGAAACAGTAATTTAGAAGTATCATAAGAGTGGGAAATGGATTAGAATCTATATGAAAAGTATATTATAGCCAAAGGGTAATAACAATGACCAGCGTTCCCCTCTCCACTGCTTGGATACCGATTGAAAAGAACGTAGAGTTCCAAATAGCCCACAAATCTGATTGGAAAACAAATAAATTTCCTGGGGGGGGGGGGAATAATTTGTAGCCATTGATCTTCTCAAATGTTCTCGCCAAAATAGATATAACTTAGATTCCCCGCCCCCCCCATCTCCTTTATAAAGGGGGGCAGTGTGAGTTCTCACTGGCCAATCCCAGCAAAGTGCGGGTTTTTCAAACTAACTACGGCTCTCATCCCTATTCCCGCTCCTTCCAGGTCAGAAAAGGGACCTTTGTCTATAGATCACTAAAATTTTAGCATTTCACACTGTTTTTCTCCGAGAGCGCGGGACTAAAGCTGATATGGAGCAGGTAGGATAAGAAACGTTTTCCCAGAGCCGTGTATCTGTCCTCTTCTGCTACCAAGCGAGAAGGGAATTTCTGCCCTTCAAGAGAGAAACGGTTAGGTTATTAAGTAAGTGATCCCGATGTTTCAGCTCCTTTTGGGAAGGGATGGGTGGCTCTTAAAAGAGCCGTTGGGTTTGTTTGGCTGAGAAGATTCATTTCCTCTTTAATCAGTTTCACTTCTTGGGCGCCGCCTTTGCTGCTTTAAGTTTACTTGTTTTCACAGACTTGGCCTTCACCGCTTTGGCTTTACCCGGGCTCTTAGGTACTTTCGTGGGCTTAGCGGCTGTAAGCTTTTGGGGCTCTTGGCCGCTTTCTTGGCTGCGGCAGCTGCTGGTTTCCTGGCTTTTTTCGGGCTCTTTTTCACGGCCGCAGCCTGTTTGGGTTTCTTGGCGGCGCTGGCGGGCTTCTTGGCAGCTGGTTTCTTAGGCTTTGCCGCCGACTTTTTCTTCGGCGCCTTTTCCTTGGTCACATCGGGCTTTTTGCTGAGTTTGAAGGAGCCGGATGCGCCGGTGCCTTTGGTCTGTACCCAGGTGCCCTTGCTCACCAGGCTCTTGAGCCCCGGGATGCGGCTGTTGCTTTTCTCCACATCGTACCCTCCGGCGGCCAGAACCTTCTTAAGAGCGGCCAACGAGACCCCTTTGCGCTCCTTGGAAGCGGACACCGCCTTGGTGATCAGCTCGGTCACGCTGGGACCTGGAGTTTGATTAGCCTTTAACAGGTAATAAGCAAGTAGTCGGTTTTTTGGCGAGGGATTTCTCCCCAGGAGCAGTGACAGGGGGAGAGGCAATAGGTGCCGTTTCCAGCATACTGGCAGAGTATCTGACGGTCTGGGACAGAAAGAAACAACTGCAGCAGATCAGATGCCTGGTATTTTTAGAGAAGAACTGAGGTCTGATTGGTGAGTTAAAGAGCCCGCCCAATTTCATTGCAAAAGGCCTCGCAGTTCAATTTGTGTTTCTTTGTAATAAAAAAGTTAATTTTTTACGTAATATCTGCTACCAAATCGCTCAGTTTCTTAGCTGGGTAAAGGGGAAACAAGGTATTTTCAGCCTACAGAGTTTTCAGTTGTAGAATATAAAGATGAGTTAAAGAAGAGCCCATAAACTCGGGATCCTGAAGCGCTAGAGAGACCTCCGGCCAGGGTAACTTGTTTATACTTACAAATGAAAATGGTACCGTTGTCAATAGAATTACATTCACAATGAACTATTATTCTTTAGGGCGTTTTCTCCAAGTCAGAGTATAAAACTAATTATATGAATGGATTTCCTCAGTGTAAATTAATTTTGAAGAGAAGGAAGTAACACAAACTTGTCCCTGACTTTTGAAAACAGAATAAGAATTGGCTCCCTTAACAATGTCTTTTACGTCCTAAAATCATGTAATTCTCCTGAAATAGTGCCGCATACAAAATCATGTAGGGCTTTCAAAATACTTATAAAAGGATGTTTATGCTCTGAACATTTATGCGAATAATTGTTATATTTTGCCTTTCCAGATATTCCAACGGAAGGTAAGCGCACTAGCCTATTTTACAGTTTCAAAGTAATTGTAATGTTATTTGTATTTTCCCTTAAAAAGTACCTTTTAAAAATGTATCAGGCAAATAATTTGCTAATTAGTGTTTTGTATTTTAGTCTCTTTTTACAAGAGAGGGTAACAGCATTATTGATTAAAACAACAATTAAGGTACAATTTTGTAGTATAAACATAAACTATAGGGATAACATTATCTAGAGAGAAAATTCTGTTAATAAATTATTTTCTTCTACTTAATTTAATGTTATGTAAAGCTGGCTTCTTTAAAGGGTATAATTAATGATAACACTTTATTTAGTCATCTGAATTGCAGGAGACTGTTGTATATGTTCCGTAGCACTAATATAATATGACTCATTTTGATGCCTTTTTAACAGCTAAAGGGACCTTTAAAAGAGAGAGAGAGTGTGTGTGTCTTCTCAGAGCCAATCACTTCAGAAAAGGACTGAAGTATCTATAACCTACTTTGCACTCACAACCAAAGTAATGAAACTTTCTCTTTGTATTCCACAGTAACAGTTCTCACTTCTTGTGATGATCTTGTGTTTAAGCTGGTGAAAACTAGCCCACAAATCATTTCCTAAAGAAGCAGAAAGAAGCTGATTCTGTGACAGAAGATAATATAATGTGAAAGATAAAATTAAGGCATCATATACTATTTGATTAGCCTTTAACAGGTAATAAGCAAGTGTCTACTTAAATATCCAGGGAAGATTCTGGTAATAATGTCAGAGGTTTTTTTATTTGTTTGTTTCTTTGTGTTTTGTTTTCCACCCCACACACATTATGATGCGAGCAAGGCTCAAAGATATTTGTTAGAAATAACAATAGCTGTATCTTAATGAATCCCCAAGTTTTTTTTAGTATGTCCCTTAAAATGACTCTCTCTCAAGTACTGTATATGATGCAGTATATGACACAAACACCCAGGCACTGGGACAGGGGAAGAGATATGAGAACATTCATGGTGATTAATGGAGAACATTCACACATCAGAGCTATTGTTTCAGTTTTCATTCATTCTCATCAGGTGTTCTTTCACCTGTGACTGCTGTACAGGCTCCCATGTTACCTATTGGGGTGCAGAGCCCCATCAGTATGCAGTAGACCCAGGTGCATGGAGTGGCCAGGAGGCAGCGAGACCTGGTAGCTGAGTGATGAAGGGTTGTGCACAGGCATGCAGCAGGATTTGGGTAACATATATAAAGCAAATTCAGATTCATTTAGTCAAGGGATTCCTGAGATATAACATATTCCAATGATTTGTTTGCATATTTCAAAATTCTATAAAATCCAAATGTATAGGTAAATTGCCTTAGAAATTGGCATGATGCAACAATGCCTCAGGTAAAAATTGTGTGGCAAAGTTGGGGTTATTTGATCAGTGAGTGATAATATACCCCCCCCCCATTAACTTTTAATGTTCAAAATGTTCAAAATCCACATGCATAGTAATATTATCTTGAATATAGGTATATCAAAAGAGGAGCAGAGGTACACTCTGTTATACAAATGTTGGGGGTCATTGATTCAAAAAGTTCCTCATATACAGCCCTTCCACTAAGAAGGTGATTTTAATATTCAAATTCCTCTAAAATCCAGAGACATGGAGAATTGTCTTGAAAATGAGTGTGATGCATCAGGGTCTGTGGCAGGTTTGTTTCATAATTGTGGGATAATTTGTGTAAGGCATTCTTTTATTCTATTCCTCCAATATGGACCTGATTTCAATATTCATATTGTTCTAATATCCATGTACATAGGACATTTGTCTTGAAAATTGGTATTCCACATAAGTGGTGGGGGTATGGATTACTTTGAGGGGTGGACGAAAACAAGGCTGGAGATGAACAGAGCAATTCACCCTTTTCAGAATACATTTATCTCCATGGATTGTTCACAGGGCTGTGCAGAGTCCTTCTCCCCTTCACCAGCCTCCAAAGAGGAATAAAGAATCTGGGGTTTACCTTGTCTTCAGCTGCTTGATTTGTTTCTCATAACCCTTCAGTTACCAGCTTCCCTCTTCGCCTTGGCCTCCACACTTTTACCGGGGGCAAGATGCAGGAGGAGCCCAGAGCTGGTACAGGGGGAGGCTAAAGTATACCCACAAAGATCCTTCATGCCCTCCCATAGTTGTCTCTGTCATTTCTCCCTCTCGACCACCACTTCCTCAAAAATCAAGGAAAACTCACTACCCAAAATCTTGGTTAATACAGAGTTTATGTTGACTGGCAGTGCCTCCTATCATCTCTAAATGTCAAATGCACCTAAACTTGAACAGCTGTATGTTGGACTGAGGTTCACTTATTCAGCAGATGGGTCTAACAAATCTTTATTAAGACAAAACACTCAGCAAGTGGTGATCAGTTACTTAGAAGTGGGAAGCTCATCAGGATGATCTCATCACAGTCACCTCCAGCACAGGCCAATACAGCTTTAATCTCCCTTTGTTAAACACTTACTTATAACTTACTTATTTACAGCTTTTTGTTACTCTTTCTTACATATATTTTCATGTTAACTCTCCTCTGTCAGTACAGGTTTAGTGTTCAAGCTGGTCTTCTGCGTCTTTTTAGTTACTTTTATCATTTCTTTTTCTCACAAACATGATTACTCTGCAATTTCTTCACATGCACAGTTCTACTTATGCTTACGCTGTTAAATGTTATCAGAACAGACTCTTAAAATTCACAGCAGGCTTCTGTCAAGCCTAAATGTCTTCACCCTCAACACTTCCCATCATGAAGCCATAGAATCCTTTCTAAAGCTAACATTTATTCTCTTTCTCCATTACCTAACCATGTTCCTAACCTTTCAAATCAATGCAATTAACACCACTACTAGGATGGCTTGCACAATTACAAAGCCTGTTAATATCATATGTATCCATGGATGTTCCCCAATATTGTACACTAACTTCCACCATGGGGCATTTCACAGTGTATCTATGTTGCTTTGAATATTTTGACTCTCCTGTCTTCAGGTCAACAAATGTTTTGGACATCTACGCAGAAGACTGGAAAAGGGCAAATATAGTGCCCATCTATAAAAAGGGAAATAAAGACAATCTGGGGAATTACAGACCAGTCAGCTTAACTTCTGTACCCAGAAAGATAATGGAACAAATAATTAAGCAATCAAATTGCAAACACCTAGAAGATAATAAGGTGATAAATAACAGTCACCATGGATTTGTCAAGAACAAATCGTGTCAAACCAACCTGATAGCTTTCTACAGGGTAACAAGCCTTGTGGATAGGGGGGAAGCGGTAGATGTGGTATATCTTGACTTTAGTAAGGCTTTTGATACTGTCTCGCATGACCTTCTCATAAACAAACTAGGGAAATACAACCTAGATGGAGCTACTATAAGGTGGGTGCATAACTCGTTGTAAAATCGTTCCCAGAGAGTACTTATCAGTGGTTCACAGTCATGCTGGAAGGGCATAACAAGTGGGGTCCTGCAGGGATTGGTTCTGGGTCCAGTTCTGTTCAATATCTTCATTAATGTTTTAGATAATGGCATAGAGAGTACACTTATAAAGTTTGCGGACAATACCAAGGTGGGCGGGGTTGCAAGTGCTTTGGAGGATAGGATTAAAATTCAAAATGATCTGGACAAACTGGAGAAATGGTCTGAAATAAATAGGATGAAATTCAATAAGGACAAATGCAAAGTACGCCACTTAGGAAGGAACAATCAGTTGCACACATACAAAATGGGAAATGACTGCTTAGGAAGGAGTACTGCAGAAAGGGATCTGGGGGTCATAGTGGATAACAAGCAAAATGTGAGTCAACAGTGTAATGCTGTTGCAAAAAAAGCAAACATCATTTTGGGATGTATTAGCAGGAGTATTGTAAGCAAGACACGCTCTATTCCGCGCTGATTAGGCCTCATCTGGAGTATTGTGTCCAATTCTGGGCGCCACATTTCAGGAAAGATGTGGACAAATTGAAGAAAGTCCAGAGAAGAGCAACAAAAATGATTAAGGATCTAGAAAACGACCTATGAGGGAAGATTGAAAAATTGGGTTTGTTTAGTCTGGAGAATTGAAGACTGAGAGGGGACATGATAACAGTTTTCAAGTACATAAAAGGTTGTTACAAGGAGGAGGGAGAAAAATTGTTCTTAACTTCTGAGGATAGGACAAGAAGCAATGGGATTAAAATGCAGCAAATGCGGTTTAGGTTGGACATTAGGAAAAAGTTCCTAACTGTCAGAGTGGTTAAGCATGGGAATAAATTGCCTAGGGAGGTGGTGGAATCTCCATCATTGGGGATTTTTAAGAGCAGGTTGGACAAACACCTGTCAGGGATGGTCTAGATAATACTTAGTCCTGCCTTGAGTGCAGGGGACTGGACTAGATGACCTCTCAAGGTCCCTTCCAGTTCTATGATTTTAAGGGCCTCCTTTTGGACCTTACTTACTAGATTTCTATGATTTTTTTTTTCCTATTAAGGTCTGCACATTTAAATGCAATGATGGTATGACTTGGCTTAGCAGTACTATGGCGTCTAGGGCAGCACCGATCAGAGGGGCACCAGCTGCTACATTGAAGATCTCAGGCTGGGGAAACTAGAAAAATTATCTTGGTCACCTCTTTAGGTGACCTTTCTTGTAACTAAGGAGAACATTGGCTGGGTGTAACAACAGGTTTATGTCCCATATTGGAAATGTCCAACTCAAGAGATTGCACAATTTTTGTCAGCCTTCGCAATCTTGACTTGACCTTGTCCCCATTGCCTCAGCTGTACTGTGTGATTTTTGATTTCTTCATCAAAGGGGAACCCACAGACTGGCAATGCAGTTCATCACAATGCCATAACCAGGTACCTTGGCTCTTTGAACAACACGAGGTATCTGGGGATTTCCAGACTCCCCCACCTGTCCTTACCAGTATCCGAGGAGGAGTGACATATACCTTAAAGATGTAACCTGCCATGGTAGGTTCCAACTTACCTATAGGCTGGACACTATACACTTAGTGCATCACTTAAACCTGTGGCCACTGGTATTGCTAGTACCCAAGGAATTATCCATGTTTCATCAAGCTCGCACCTTTTCTCAGCATAATGGATTCCTGAGTAGCATCCCTGCTCCAATCTACTCCTTTTATTTTTGTCTATTGTTCTAGCAGCTTATTTGTTATGAACCCAGGTATTTCCCCATGCTCAATTTCCTTTACCTCAACTTGAAGCTCCTGTACTAAGAAACACAAACAGGTACTTTGCCTTTGACACATTAGGATGGTTCATGATTTTTCCCAGTTTATTGAGTGCTGCTTCCACTTCTCTAAACATCTGTTCTGTTATCCTAGCATCCTGAACATCCTTTAAATTCTCCCGTATATTCTCATTCTGTTGTTTATTTAATTTTAGCAGGTTTTACAATTGAACTCTCATGCTCTATTTTCCTCCCACAATATTGTGATATCCCTATGATTCCATGCTGATGTTCCCCATGCCCCAACTCTTAGTACAGTTCCCATATCTTTTTTTTATTATTATTTCTCTTCCCCGGACTTTCCCTTCTCAGGCCACCAAATTTCCTTCAGTTTAATCCCATCCATTGGCTGTCTGAATTTTTGCCCCACTTCTTATATCATTTTCATTTAGAAGTGCAAATATTTTGCATGAGAGAGCTGCTGTAGTAATGTAAAATTGTATACATTCAGTACTACAGGTATCACTTGTTACTGTGCATTATTATTCATAATCTGATGTTCACAATCTATCACACGTCCATTATCAGGTCATGCTTCGATTTCTGGGCATGGTTAATTATCTTCCTTCAATTTTGGAGTAGTAGACATTGTTAGTCCAGTATGTTCAGGAGTGGGAGTGGTACTCTGCCAGTCCTTAATCACATTCAGAAAGAAAGTCAAAGTCAGTCACTTTAATGGCATGGTAGGTGGACTCATGGGCAGTAGTTCAAAGATTTACTAATATTTCCCACCGGTGTTAACTGTGTGGTTAGATTAGCCATTACCATTGCATTTAAACACACTGTCCCCACTAGGTCCCCCATTCCAAGTCCCTGCTCCTGAGATCTGCTAGGATCTTCCACCTTGGCTGCAGTCCAGTCTGTACCAGAACATTGTAGGCTTTCTTGCATGACTATGTGGGAACCATAAAGCTAGGGTGGTATTCTGCCCCTCATGCACTGTCACCTCCTTGTTTCTGCTGTATCCTGAATTCCACGGATCCGAACATAGTTCATATTAAGTCTCCCATGTTGATCAACATCTGAAAAAGAAAACAATTATTCTTGCTTCCCTCTTTTTACATCAGTAGATTCCCTTCTGTCCCTCCCTCTGTATAGGTTCAGCTGCATAGCATGCAACCATTGACTTACCACCCACTTTTAATCCTTTACCTGAACCAGGTATACTGATGGACTAGCCTTATTAATTACATAGCAGGAACCCACAAAAATGGATTTTGGAAAGGGCTTTTTATCTGAGACATACTGACATGCACCTGATCTCCTACTTCATGCCAGAGACTTGGCCATCAAAATATCTTTTCAGTTTTCATTGGGCCTTCCCTAAAGTAAGCAGCTCACATTTCTAAACTGCAATTTTATTTTTATATATTGTCTTTGAATACATTTTTCACAGGTGATAAAACTTTGGGGGTAGGGGCTCTGTTAACTGCTGTACTTTAGAAATAGTCTGTGTTGATACCACTTTGATTTCCTTATTCTTCTCTAAATTTCAGCCAGCTTCAATATAGGTACCGCTGCTGCTACTCTTAAACTGTTCTTTTTCTGAAAGCAATATTAGCTGCTATGTTACTTTTTTTCCCCTATTGCTCTTAGTAGATATTTCCTTCTCTGGACATGCTTTTTTTTTTTTTTTTTTTTAAGTCATCCATATTCCCTTTAACACTTACATTGTTAACAATGCAATACTTGCACTCCTCCTCCTGACTGTCTAACTTCTCTCTGCAGTGTTCTTAATCGGTACAAAACTCCTTTTAACTTCACATCCCCTTCCTTAAATCACATAGCTTCAGTTTTTCATTGGGGAATAGGACATTTCCTAAGGCCTCACTAGCTTCTAAATTCTGGGATTGTAAACTTTTCACCTTTTTGCCCAGTATGGAACAGATTTTTTGGCCAATGCATTTGGAAGCTTTAAGCTTGTGTCTTTTATATTCATTTTCCAGCTTTACACATTTTGAAGCGGTGTCTGCAAAGCTGTACAGCCCTTTAAGGACAGCTGTGTTTTGTTGTCCAAGACTGTCAACCACACAGATCAAGTCCGCTGCTTCTCTAGTATGCACAGTTCGAGAACCTCTATGTGTCACATGCTCCCTCCAATTTAAAGAATGACCCCCTTAACTATATAGAGTAGTGAGTTCTCATTGACCTGTGAGAAAAGGTTAGCCAAATCCACCATTTTAGCCCCCAGCTAAAATCCAATCTGTTCCCAAACACTAAAATCAGGAAATACAATTAAGGCAATGTCTAACACCACACCTCAACACCCCTTCTCGCCTCCCAATCTTAATTCTACCTCTTCTGAGCAATGGGCTGAGTCCCAAAGAAAAGCCTTATCTTTGATTAGTTTTAACTGAGCCTTGTAGTACACGGTGTCACATACCACCAGACTGCAGGATGACCCAGACCAATAGAATCATAGAAAAGTAGGGCTGAGAGGTCATCAGGTTGAGCTAGCCCTGCACTGTGGCAGAACCAAGTAAACCTAGATCATCCTGTGATGGGTTGGATCACAGAAACCCCCTTTGGGATTTCCACCTAATGTGCTGAGACTACCTGTGAGCCTGTTTTCTCTGCCAGCTTGGGACTTCAGTGCCCTGCCTGGTTGTGCCAGACACGCTAGCCTGCTACAAACAGACCCAAATCTGAACCACATCCCCCAAAAGCTGCAGTGTAGCAGTGCCGGTGCAGCACCTCCTGCTGGTGGTCCTAGGAATTAGCTCTGTCTACTCAGGAGCACCCTCTGCAGGCCCATGTCTCGCTCGCCCCTGGCATCCCCCCCAGACCCCAGTGCCCCTTCTCTCAAGGTTCTGCCTCCTGCAGTACCCCACAGTCTCACTGGGTCTCCCCTCCCTGGGGAACCCCCAAACCCATATCCCCACCTCACCCTTTGGTGACTGCCAGTCACCATCTAGCCCCCACTCACCAGGGCAGACTGTAGTATAATTGCCACTTATCATCAGCAAGGAGGGTTTGGACCTACTGCCTCTGCCTACCCCTCTGCAACCCCAGTACCCTTTCTGGCCCTTTAGCAAGGCCTGCAGCCTGGGGGTTTTCCAGGCTAGAGCCCCCCAGCCCTGCTCCACTCTAGGTACTGTGTTCAGCTCCCCAGCAGCCAGGCTCATCTCTTTCAATATCTAGAGAGAGACTGCCTAAGCTCCTGGCTTGCAACCTCTTATAGGGGCCAGCTGGGCCTGATTGGGGCATGGTCCCAGCTGTTACTGCCTTCCCCAATCAGCCTAGGAATTGGCTCCCCAGGGCAGCCTTTTTCCCCTGGCTGCTTTAAGCCCTTTCAGGGCTGGAGCGGGTGATCACCCCGCTACATGCAGGCTTAACTGAAAACAGCTTAAGAAGTGTTCCTGTCTCCAGCACTCAGATACCCAACTCCCAATGGGGTCCAAACCCCAAATAAATCCATTTTACCCTGTATAAAGCTTACACAGGGTAAACTCATAAATTGTTTGCCCTCTCTAACACTGATAGAGAGGTATGCACAGCTGTTTGCCAACTGCTTCACTGAGGCTACTTAAAATCAAACAAGTACATAGCCAATATACATCACTTTGAATACAAAAATGATACATACATGTAAATAGGATGAATATATCCAGTAGATCATAACCTTTGCAGAGATATGTTACGTGGCATACCTAGCATAAAATATATTCCAGTCATGTCATATTTACATTCATAAGCATATTTCTATAAATTATTATGTGGTGCAACGTCACACATCCTTGACTGCTGTTTGTCTAACCTGTTCTTAAAATTATCCAATCAAGGGCGGCTCCAGGCACCAGCGCAGCAAGCGCGTACCTGGGGCGGCAAGCCGGAGGGGGCGGCCTGCCGGTCACTGGGAGGGCGGCAGTCAGGCGGCCGTTGGTGGCGTACCTGCGGGCAGGGCCGGCTCCAGGAACCAGCTTAACAAGCAGGTGCTTGGGGCGGCCACTCGGGAGAGGGGCGGCATGTCCAGGTATTCGGCGGCAATTCAGCGGAGGGTCTCTCACTCCCGCTCGGAGCGAAGGACCTCCCGCTGAATTGCTGCCGCAGATTGCGATCGCAATGGCGGCTTTTTTTTTTTTTTTTTTTTTTTTTTGGTTTTTGGCTGCCTGGGGCGGCAAAAACCCTGGAGCTGCCTGCGGGAGGTTCGCCGCTCCTGCGGTTTCAGCGGCAATTCAGCGGCGAGTATGCTGAAGCCGCGGGACCGGCAGATCACCCGCAGAAACGCCGCCGAATCCGCGGGACCGCGGACTGCCCGCAGGCGTGCCGCCAAAGGCCGCCTGACTACCGTGCTTGGGGCGGCAAAAAACATAGAGCCGCCCCGTCTCCAATGATGAGGATTCCGCAATCTCCCTTGGAAGCCTATTCCAAATTTTATCTACCCTCTTAGTTAGAACATTTTTCCTAATTTCTAATCTAAATCGCCCTGGCTAAAGATTAAGCCCATTACTTCTTGTCCTACCTTTAGTGGACGAGGAGCACAATTGATCTGCATTCCTACTTTTTTTCAGCCTTTCTTCATAGGTCAGATTTCTAAACCTTTTATTATTTTTGTTACTCTCCTCTGGTCTCTCCAATTTGCCCACATCTTTCATAAAGTGTGTTGCCTAAAATTGGACACAGTACTCCAGCTGAGGCCTCACCTGTGCTCAGTAAAGTGGGACAATTATCTCCTGTGTCTTACATACATTACTGTTAATACATCCGAGAATATTGCTTTTTTCATAACTGCCTCACATTGTTGACCCTCATTCAATTTGTATTCCACTCTAACTCCCAGATCATTTCCAGCAGTACTACCACCTAGACAGTTAATCCCCATTTTGTAGTTGTGCACTTGATTTTTCCTTCCTAAGTGTAGTACTTTGCACATATCTATATTGCATTTCATCTTGTTGATTTCAGACCAATTGTCCAATAGTGCATCAGAAAGGACAGAGAGGGTACCTGGGCCTGTGTGAATTCCAGTGCAGATGGCAGGTTCTAGAGGTCACTGAGAATATACAAAAGGGTTAGAAACAGGTGAAGCTCACATATTCCTCCATTTTCTATACATAACTAATGGAATGTCAGATTCTGGAAGTGGTAATAACCATTTTAGCACATCGTTTGGATGAAATTAAGGAGAATTTATCACATTAGCCCTCTTTATGCATGCTTTAGAAAATGGCAGTGAATGTAGGGTAGAAGAAAGGAGAAAGATGTGTCCGGAAACCTGATTGGCCACATTTTGCTGAAGACTGCAATTTAAAAAAAAAATCTAAGGGGCATTTTCAAAAGAAATAGGCCATGATGTGAAGCACTTTTCTGGAAGATCCTCCTGAAGTGAAAATACACCAATGACAAATAAAAAGCACATTTTGAATGTGGCTCTTATTTTAAGGAGTTTAAAGTGACCAATATTGCTGGAAAATCTGGGATTCCAATAATTAGATAGGATTTAGTAATGTATATAAATACAAAATCTCAGGAAATACTACAGAACTAAATGTACCGGTATATATCTGTAATCAAAAGATTTCTGAATTTTAAAAGGAGCAGTCTACTGCCAATGGCGAGCGGGGGGAGGGGATTGCTCTCCCGCCCTTTTCTTCTGAATGAGCATTGGGGGACCAGTGGGGGAAGGAAGGGGAAGACAACTAGAATAGACCCGCCTCTTTAAGGTTTTCAATTAGGTCGGCTAAAATTGTATATAAGGAGACGAGCCCACCTTCGCGGGCATAGTTCACAGACAAAGAAACTTGGTTTTTTTGGTGGGGGGCAGTAATCAGTTAGTCATGTCTGGTCGTGGCAAAGGTGGTAAGGGACTTGGAAAGGGGGGCGCTAAACGCCATCGGAAGGTGCTTCGGGATAACATCCAAGGTATTACGAAGCCGGCTATTCGTCGTTTGGCTCGTCGTGGCGGTGTCAAGCGTATTTCTGGGTTGATTTATGAAGAGACCCGTGGCGTGTTGAAGGTGTTTTTGGAGAACGTGATCCGTGATGCTGTCACTTACACCGAGCATGCCAAGCGTAAGACGGTCACAGCCATGGATGTGGTGTATGCTCTGAAACGCCAGGGTCGCACTCTGTACGGATTCGGTGGTTAAGAGTTTTCCCTCAACATCTAGTTAACAACGGCTCTTCTCAGAGCCACCCATGTTTTCACAGTAAGAGCTGTATCAACCTGATGAGCACGGGAAGGAAGATGTTGCGCAGGGAAAAATACTTTGTATTAGAACGTATGATCGAAGCAACAAGTTTGTCACTCTATTAGAAAGACTGTACAGGTGTACCTCTATTTTAGTGCTAATTTATGTAGAGCTGCGGGGTTGAATCATGAAGGTCTAAAAACAGCAAGTAAAACTGCTCAAGGGAACACGCAACAAACTAACTGGGCTCCTACCGTTTGTGTTAATTCATATTTGGTTTAGAATATTGAAGTAATAGTAAAGTATTGGAGCTATTTGATTAGCAGCAAACACTTGCAGGAAAATACTATTTAGCTGTAGATGGTGTCCTTAGATGCAGTCTCTGGCCAGTTCCCCCATCAGTCGCAGAGGCATAGGAAGTGGGGTTTACGGGGAAGAGAGTCGAGCGCATTTTCTAGAAAACAGCATAATGGGGGTATTAAAAAAACAATTGCTAATATTTTGAGATAGTGTATTAAATCAATTTGGAAGATGCATTTTGTAAAATAGTTAAAGGGGATTAGTAAGGGAGCCAATCATTCCCTCCGTATAAATGCTGCCGTTGGGGGACTGATCTAGAATAGCCATAAGATTACCGTGTAAACGTATATTGGCCCAGGTCTTCGAGGAGGCGAGGAGAGTGAGTGAGGGAAGCGGGAGAAAATGGCAGTTTTAGAAGCAAAAATCCGTTCTCTATCTGGTTGCTTGGCGCGGATTAAAAACAAGTTCCTCCGTTTGAAAAACCCGCGCTCTGCAAGGATTAGTCAATTACAAATTTGCGAGTTTGAAAAGCCCGCGCTCTGCAAGGATTACTCAATTGCAAACCTTGCATGAGTTTGAAAAGCCCGCGCTCTGCAAGGATTAGTCAATTACAAACCTTGCGTGAGTTTGAAAAGCCCGCGCTGTGCAAGGATTGCACAGTGACAAACCGTCCTTTTAACCCCTTGAAGGAACTGCCTAAACGCACCCCTTTGCTTGGTCGGAGGAGTAGGGGGTGGTTTTGAATACTAGTTCGGTACAAAACTAGGTCCCGGGGATTTTCAGAAAATCATTTTCTATTTGACTTTCAAACAGATGCACCAGTCATTTGGAGACCTTTGTTCTCCTAAATCTGACAACTATCTGGAAAAGAAAGTTGTGTGTGGGACGTGAGATGCATATATAAATACTGACTGTTCCTGTAAAAAGTTACGCTGTGGGAGAATGATCGTTATGCATTACATCTCAATTCCCCCATGTCATCTTCAGACAAAATTATTTCCTACCCACTAGATATTTACATAAATGCTCTTGTGTGTTTCCGTAAACTGAATGCACTGCTGCTATGGAATACCCACTTTAGCCAGTCTTTTTGACTACATCTATCCTTGCTGTTAAATAAATCAACAGTTGGTCCATTTATCAATGTCCTGATTTAATGACCTCCGCAAGATAGTCTCGAAGATAGGGGACTAGGGTTTTGTTTAAATTAATTTAATTGATAAATTTACCTCAAAGAAACTAAATCAGGAGTAAGAGCCCCTTCAATGAGTGTTCCATGTCACTGAGGGCCAATGTACAAGACCTTTGATATTCAATGAACTTGAAATCAGGGTATTCTCTCTTATTCTTTGCAGCTCAGCAATAACAGCGTGGGGGGAAATGGTACCGACCCCCTTTTTTCCTTTTCTTTTTCTTTTTTTATTCGATATGAGAGGCAAAAACCACCCCATTCCCAATCGGCATATTACACTTAACCAATGGTCACAGTTAGATCCGCTTCCCCATTGGCTGTTCAGAGAAGACAAGACTTCAGCCTATCACAAATCGTTTGATTCTGAAAACGGAAGAAATATAAGGGCGGCTGCTGGCTGTCCTTTGTTTTACTTTGCATTTCTTCTTCCGAGCAAACGGTGTTAGGTAGAACGTGAATTGCAAATGTCAGGCCGAGGAAAGCAGGGAGGTAAGGTGCGGGCCAAGGCGAAGTCTCGCTCCTCGCGGGCTGGGCTGCAGTTCCCGGTGGGTCGAGTGCACCGCTTGCTCCGTAAAGGCAATTACGCTGAGCGGGTGGGGGCTGGAGCCCCGGTCTATATGGCCGCGGTGCTGGAGTATCTGACCGCTGAGATTCTGGAGCTGGCTGGCAACGCTGCTCGGGACAACAAGAAAACCAGGATCATCCCCCGTCACCTGCAGCTCGCCATCCGTAACGACGAGGAGCTCAATAAGCTCCTGGGGAAAGTCACGATCGCTCAAGGCGGTGTCCTGCCCAACATCCAGGCCGTGCTGCTGCCTAAGAAAACTGAGAGCCACAAGGCCAAGAGCAAGTAAAGCTGACTGAGAAATAAACACTTCGATTTTAAAACTAATCTAACGGCTCTTTTAAGAGCCACCCACAAAGTCAAAAAAGGGTTTGATTATCTCCAAAAGTTCCGGTAGGAATCGTGTGTACGCCAAACAGTGAAATCCCCCTCTTACAAAAATCAACGTAACAAAAATCAAACAAGCAAACAAAAAAAATTACCGACATCAGCGGGGACAGGATTTCGCCCTCATTTTTTCTAGCGGTGGATTAAATTGGGCAAAATGTGTAAATTACATTCCGTTCACACACGCACTTAAACGTGCGGGGGGATAACTTTGTCTGAAGATGACATGGGAAATTTGAGATTTAATGCGTAATGATCATTTTCCCACTGCATAACTTGCAACAGGAAGTCAGTATTTACAGCTCTCAAGCCTCGCATCCAACCTTCTCCTTTACAGGTTATTTGTTGTCAGATGTACGAGAATAGAGGTCTCCAAGTGGGTAACGAATCTGTTTGACAGTCTATTGGAAAATGCCGGGCACGTAGTTTTGTACGAAACGAGTAGTCAAAACCACCCCGCATTCCTCCGACCTAGCAAAGGGATGCGTCCAGATAGCTCATTGAGGAGGTAAAAAAGAGGGTTGTTACTGGACAATCCTTGCGCGGGCTTTTCAAACTCAGGAAAGAATTTAATTACTACTATGCCTTTTGCAGTACATACAGGAAGTAGTGTAACTTGGTTTGAAAGTCTGCAGACAAAATCGCTAATCGCTCAGAAAATCAGACCCCTTTCCCATTCCAGGGAAAGAGACTCATTCATCTAAACCTGTAGGACGATTTTATTTACATAATGTTGAGAAGGGACTTCTGAATTGCTTATATGAAAACAGGGTGCAGTATTTAGAAGACAGTGCTATAGGTGCAGATGTCAACTCAAAGGTTACACTGTACAAATTATTTAAGAATTTGCAGATCTTTGAAAACTATAGATCAAAATAATCAGAAGGGGTTCTGCTAAGCTGTGAAATGTTTTTCACTTTCTCATTTCTTATCCTTTACTGCCATCTGATGGACATTCTTGTTTAAGTTGCAGAACTTGTAAACGATATAAAAACCTGTTTTACCGTTCAATATTTACTAATAACAGCCAAGAAATAAAGACCATCATACAACCAAACAGAAGGAACAATAAATATATATTTCATCATAAATACTTAAATATCCCCTGTTGTTCACCTCTGTCAGTTTCACAATAGGCTTATTTTAATGTATATTGGAATACTACTTGATTTTCCCCATGGAGAACTTGTCAGTAAACTGGAACTTGTCAGTAGAAACTCAGTTATACAAGGTACATTTGCTATATCCGAGGTCTAATTATTGGGAAACTTTTATAAATATTTGCCAGAATTATTAGTTATTCATATAATTTCCCCCCTTTTACCTTGAGGTGACCCCTAGATACCTTAATCAGGTGAGGGCCCTATAATGCTACTGAACAAACGGATAGCAAGTGGCAGACCAGATTGTAAACATGTTTAAAATATAGTCTGACACAATTTGGAGCCTGACAAGTGGGGGAGAGGGGAGGAGTAAACAAAAACAATTGCATTTTATTTTTAATAAGTGTGCACCCTTTCAGTGTTAATTAACCTTCACTTCTCCACCAAAGAAATTTCAAATGTGAAACAAGATAAATGTTTATACCAGGGGTCAGCAACCTTTCAGAAGTGGTGTGCCGAGTCTTCATTTATTCACTCTAATTTAAGGTTTCGCGTGCCAGTAATACATGTTAACGTTTTTTGGAAGGTCTCTTTCTATAAGTCTATAATATTTAACTAAACTATTGTTGTATGTAAAGTAAATACGGTTTTTAAAATGTTTAAGAAGCTTCATTTAAAATTAAATTAAAATGCAGAGCCCCCTGGACCAGTGCCAGGACCCGGGCAGTGTGAGTGCCACTGAAAATCAGCTCGCGTGCTGCCTTCGACACGCGTGCCATAGGTTGCCTACCCCTGGTTTATACCATTATGATTTCTGGATCTAACGTGTTAATTCTTGTGGACTTCCTAATTTACCTCTTTTCTCATATGCTAATTTCCTACACACTGCCACATTCATTGATACACAGAGAGAAAGGGGGGAGGGGGGGGAACTGTGAGACAGCTATAAATAACCTTTATGAAAAGTTACAAGCTTTCAGCCCAAGTGCTACTTTCTAGCTAGGCACCCTCATGCCCTAGATCACTGCAGTGTCTCAAGACATCAGTTTGAATTTTCAAGGCCATCTTCTCCATGCCTCTCAATCTTCAAACCAGTGAAAATTTGACTAATGAGCAAAGTGAGGACGACCTGCAGTGTGTCTATAGGTGACTTGTCCTCATCAACTCAATTGTCGTGAGACACTTCTACACAAATAGACCTTCTCACAAGCTGGACAACCAATTCCTCATCTCCTTCTGGATATGTCAGCAGATGAATGCTGTTGCCTTCAAACTTCAACTCTCCAAGCCCCTCAAAATATAGTCAGTGTTCCACGTATCATTTTGAAGCCTTATACATAGGACCAGTTCCTCGACCAGGCCTAACAGCTGCTGCCACCAGTCAAGAGACAGGGTCATGAGGAATACATAGTGCATGCTATTCTTGATTACAAACTGCGGCAAGGCCAAATGCCTCATACACTGGGAGGGCTATGGCCCTGACGAATGCTCCTGGGAACCTGCTGCCCATTTTCTTGTCCCCGACCTAGTAAAAAAAGTTCTAAAGGGAACATCCTGACAAGCTGGGCCCAAAGTCAATGGTAGTAAACTGAAACTAGTCAAATTATAATTAGAAATCAGGCACACATTTTTTAACAGTGATGATGATTAACCATTCAGCAAAATACCGAGGAGTCTGGTGGATCCTCTGAGTCTTGATGTCTTCAAATGAAAGATTGGATATTGTTTTGGGCTGCTCTGGAGGGAGGAGACTGGCAGCTGGCCCTTCAGGCAGTGAAATGTGTTCCACCCCCACTCTGGTCCTCCATCCATCAAGGTCAAGAACTGTTATGCTGTACTGGCAACAGGAGGAGAGGAGCAGACCCCAATAGCTGAGGAGGAGGGGCCAACTTCCCCCAAGCCTGGGAGGCTCACTGCTACCATATCCAAGAGGAGGAGACAAGTGGTGGTGGTGCTTGAGGACCCCCTTCTGAGAGGGAAGAGGTATCCATCTGGTGGCCTGATGTGATGTCATGGGAGGTGTACTGCTTGCCTGAAGCCCGCATCTGAGGAGTTATGGAAAGGTTGCTGAGTCTCATCCAGCCCTCTGACCCCTACCCCATTCTGCTTATTTACCTGGGGACTAATGGTATTGCCAGGTATGACCCTGAGAAGATAAGCAGTGCTTACAGGGCTCTGGGAGCTAAGGTGAAGGAGTCAGGGATTCAAGTGGTGTTCTTGTCCAGCCTGTGGTTGAGGGAAGGGGCCCAGGAAGGGGAAAAAATATCCCTGGTATGAATGTATGGCTGTGAAGATGGTGTTGACAGGAGGACTTTGGCTTCCTCAACCATGGGATGTTGTGCCAGGAAGAAGGATTGCTGGGAAGAAATGGGGTCCACCTGGCAAAGAAGGGGAAGGATATCTTGGAATACCAAATCTCCTACCTGGTGAGGAGAGCTTTAAATTAGGTTCAAATGGGGGCAGGTGACAAAAGCTCACAAGTATAAAAAAAGGTGACCTTGCCAGAGGACTGAAAAATGGAGAATCACAATAGGGTCATAAAAGCAACAAAAGAAAAAAATGGTTGGGGAATCGGCTCTACATCCTAGGTGTCTGTGTACAAATGCTAGGAGTATAGGGAATAAACAGGAAGAACTGGAAGTCTTAGTACACAAAGAATATTTCTGACTTCACTGGCATCCCAGAGACTTCTTGTGATACATCTCGTGACTAGAATATTTGTAGAGGCAGGGCCATCCCTCGGGGGGTGCAGGGCCTGGGGCGGAAGTGATGTCACTTCTGGGCCCGACCGTGCTGGGGGCAGGTAGGGGAGGCAGGGGGAGGCGGTGCCTCCCCAAACAGCCAGACGTGTCCCCATCCACACTCCATCACCCCAGGGACCCGCTTCGGTGGCGCTGCTGGGCTCCAGGGGGCTGGGGCCACACCGCCTGCCTTCCTGGGGCTGGGGAGGCTACAGCGGCACCAAACGCTCTCCCTCCCGGCACTCTGGGACTGGGAAGGCTGGAATGGTACCACTGTGCTCTCTCCCTACCCCAGCCAGCGGTTCACCCACTGCCCATGCAGCGCCAGCCAATTGTGCCAGTCCGCGGGGCCACCCAAAACGCGGGGCCCGGAGCTGTCGCCCCAATTTGCTGTCCCCTAGGGATGGCTCTGGGTAGAGGGGTATAGTTTGTTCAGGAAGGACAGGAAAGGAAAAGAGGAAGAATGTGCTTCATTGCACACCAAGAAAATATACATTTGTTCTGTGGTCCAGAACGAGGTGAAAAGGCAGACCAGAAGTGCTTAATTTCTAATGAAAGAGGTGCTGGGGCTGAGCTCTGGCAAACCCTGGCACAAATTAAGCACTGATGCATCCCCTATCCTGTATACCCCATATACTCAAGTGACCCAACCCTGCCTATTCCCCCATTAACCTCCCCATCCCACACAAAGCACATGCACCCCAAGCCCCCCGTGCACTCCCCCATCCTGCCCAGCCCTACCTATTCCCCCATGCACTCCCCAACCTACACCCCATCACAAACACCCACCCCAAATATACGGCCCCGCCCTGCATGATAGTCCAGGGCAGGGTGGAGGAAGAGGTGTTTTATGCAAGCTAAGCTCCTGCATCCTGGGCTGAAAGTCCTTTGGGGATGCCATCCCCTGGCAGTGCTTCCACCAGCACCAGCATACCCTTGGCTTCCTGGGAGGCTCCCACAGTGCTGGCAGCAAGGAGAGACGTAAGGTGTCAGGGAGAGGGGAGGTGACCATGCAGCCAGGGGGCAGTTTGGGGCAGAGGGAGCTGGGTACTGGGGCAGGAGGGAGGCTCTGGGAAGTGGCCCTGGTGCCACAGGCCGAGCCCTTACAGGGAAGGTGGAGCAGGCGCATGCAGCAGACAGAGCAGGGTGTGCAAGATGCACCAGGCAGAGAGACGGCTCTGCACTCTGACTAGGGGGCACTGACCCCACTATAGTGCTCGTGATCTTGACAGCCACAGCCCCTAGCAGCAGCCAGGCTCAGCAGGAGGCACTGCCTGGTCTGCCCCCAGCAGGAGACCTGCACCAGGAGGAGGTGAGAGCTGAGCCCGATCCTGGACCCCCTTGCACGAGGGGGGTGGGGTGTTCTTCCCCCCCCAGGGGATTCCAGCAGGGCAGGTGCCCCGATCTGGGCTGAGAGCAGAGCAATCTGGATTCAGGTGGTGGGGACCACAGCCCTTTTGTGTGGGAGTGATGGATCGGGTGGGGTGGAAAATTAACCCTCAACCCCTGTCATTGAGAGTGATGAGGATGGGGTGGGTGTAGGGGCAGCACTGCTTTCCCACATCCCCTTCCCCATAAATCACTCTCTTATTTTTCTTTCTTAGTTAATACATTTTTGGATAGTTTATTATAGGATTGGCTACTGTAACAATGGTGCCTTTGGTAGGACACTACTGAGAGTATCAATTCAGGACAAATTGCTTAGAGCAGGGCAGTCACAGCCCAAGGCTGGGAGTTCTTTGCACATCAAACCAGCCAAACAGAGAGGACTTCAGTTTTACCCCACTGGCTAACCAGAAGTCTTACAAGCAATTCCTTTAGACACTCCAGTTTCCCAGTATCACCACCAACACCGCTCCTTATGGGGATGAATGGTTATGAAAACCAATACCCCAGTAAAAGAAAAAAGGTTCTCCTGATCCCAAAGGACCAAGCTCCAGACCCAGGTCAATATATAAATCATATCTTACCCACAAATTATGCTGTTGCTAATTCTTTAGAATCTAAAATCTAAAGCAGGAGTTGGCAACCTTTCAGAAGTGGTGTGCCGAGTCTTCATTTATTCACTCTAATTTAAGGGTTCGCGTGCCAGTAATACATTTTAACATCTTTAGAAGGTCTCTTTCTATAAATCTATAATATATAACTAAACTATTGTTGTATGTAAAGTAAATAAGGTTTTTAAAATGTTTAAGAAGCTTCATATAAAATTAAATTAAAATGCAGAGCCCCCTGGACCGGTGGCCAGGACCCGGGCAGTGTGAGTGCCACTGAAAATCAGCTCACATGCCGCCTTCGGCACGTGTGCCATAGGTTGCCTACCCCTGATCTAAAGGTTTATTCAGAAAAAGAAAGAAACATAGATGAGAGTTAAAATTGGTTAAATGGTATCAATTATATACAGTAATGGCAAAGTTCTTGGTTCTGGCTTATAGCAGTGATGGAATAAATTGCAGGTTCAAATCAAGTCTCTGGAGTACATCCACACAGGGCTGGCGCAACCCATTAGGCGACCTAGGCGGTCGCCTAGGGCACTGCTATTTTGGGGGCGCCAGCACCCCAGCAGTCCGTTGAATTTTGGGGGCGGGACCTTCCGCCACCTAGGTCGCCGGAAAAGCTGGCGGCGCTCCTGCATCCACATGGGTTATTCAGTCTTTTGTTCAGAGCTTCAGTTTGTAGCAAAGTTCCTCCAGAGTTAAGAAGCAGGACTGAAGACAAAATGGAGATGATACAGCTGCCTTTATAGCCCTTTCACCATGTGGCTTGTGCTTCCTTTGTTCCAGACACAAGCTACCCAGCGCATGGCATGGAAAAACTTTAGAGTTCTGTCCATAGGCATGTCCCTCCATGCCTTGCTGAGTCACAAGGCGTATCTGCCTTCTCTCAATGGGTCAGTTGTATAGCTGATGGTCCTTAATGGGCCATCAAGCAGGCTAGGCAGTGCTGATGCCAAATTGTCTGGGGTGTCACCCAGAAGCATAGCACAAGTTTCAAATACAGACAGTATAGAGCCAATACTTATAACTTTAAATTAAAAAATGATACGTGCATACAGATAGCATAATCATAACCAGAAAATCATAACCTTTTCATGGGCACCTTATGTGACCCTCTTTGTACAAGATTTGGTGCCTCTATAGGACCTTGGTTGCAACAATGATCTATACGGTCACAGTTCAGATTAATAACGTCACAGCTACAAGTGTTGTCTTTGGTGTAGGATCTCATAGACTTTAACATCAGAAGGGACTATCTGACCTCATGAACACTGCAGGCCACAGAACCTGACTCACCCACTCCTGTAATAGACCCCCTTACCTCTGGCTGAGTTACTGAAGTCCTCAGATCATGGGCGGTGGGTACAATAGGCCAGGGAAGGCTCAGCCTCCCCTGGTGCAACCGCCGGACCCTTGGCTGTGGGGTTTAGCGGGGGGAAGTTTTTGTTTTATTATGCCCCATGCAGGTTTCGGGCGGCTGAGGAGGTTGTATGTGCTATTCAGCTTCCCAGGTTCATCAGTAATCTCCCTGGACTCCAGAGAGACTTTTTAACCCTTTACAGGAAAAGCAAGTAGAGAACAACTACTAAGAGAGATTTTATAACTAACTGGCTAGCTGGGTGTCCATAAAAGGGAGCTACCCCCACTTTCATTTATCACACGCCCCCCAAATCACAGACGGTGCTCATCAGCCTGGTTTAGGTCGGGTCCACACCGGCTGGATTTCTTCCTGGAGGTTTAGGAAACAGAATTAATAAGATACATGCACCTCTAATTTTACTACTAATTACATGAAGAACTAAACAGTATTTTCCAAATTTTAAGGACTACTACAACTTAGAATACAGGGACATTTTTACACGTCTGATTCTGGGGAAACTTCCCGGGAGAGTGCATCAGCCATTTTGTTAGAGGCTCCTGAAATGTGTTGTATTTCAAAATCAAAGTCCTGAAGAGCTAAACTCCACTGAAGAAGTTTTTTGTTTGACTGAGTGAAGCCACTTCAGTGCAGCATGGTCAGTCTGCAGATGGAACCACCTGTAGTGTGGTACAAATCGTCGGTAATACCTGGCCAAGCCCAAGAAGTATTGGACCTGCTTTTTTGACTTACGGACAGGACAATTTTGGTTAGCATTTACTTTAGCCTGTAAGGGGTTGATAGTTCCTTGCCCATCTGGTGTCCAAGATACATTACCCTGTTTAGGCCTATTTGACATTTCTTGGCCTTAATGGTTAATCCTGCCTCCCTTATGCGCTGGAAGACAGCTTGGAGGTGTTCCAAGTGTTCTGCCCATAAATCTGAGAATATGGCCACATCGTCTAGGTAGGTGACTGCAAATCCCCCAAATCCAGCCAGAAGGTTATCTACCAGTCTCTGGAAGGTGGCGGGTGCATTTCACAGTCCGAAAGGGAGCACATTAAATTCATACAGCCCTACGTGGGTGATGAAGGCTGTCCTTTCCTTGGCTGGGTCATTTAGCGGCACTTGCCAGTACCCCTTAGTTAAATCTAAGGTGGCGATGAACTGGGCACATCCCAGTTTCTCCAATAGCTCATCTGTGTGTTGCATTGATAGTTTTCTGGGCAAGTTACAGCATTTAGCTTACGGTAGTCCACACAAAAGTGTATTTCCCCATCAGGTTTGGGAACCATAATCACTGGAGATGCCCATGCAGTCTCAGAGGGGCGGATTACACTCATCTGTAACATGTCCTTGATCTCCCTTTCTATTGTGGTTTTGGCTTGAGGAGCCATCCAGTAGGGTTGGGCTCTAATTGGGCGCGCATCACCTGTGTCAATGGAGTGGTATGACTGTTCTGTCCATCCCGGGGTGGCTGAAAACATTGGCGCGAAGCTGGTGCACAGCTCCTGGATTTGCTGTCACTGCTTACGCCCAAGGGTTATGGAAAGGCTCGCCTCTTCTATACCACCATTGCTTTTTCCTTCATAGTAGACTCCTTCAGGCCACTCAGCGTTGTCTCTCTTCTGGGCTGTAAATGGAGAACCTTGATTTCTCAGGAATAAAAGGGCTTTAGAGAATTAACATGGTATACTTTAGGTTTTAGGGTAGGGTCTGGGAATGCTATGAGGTAATTAACAGCTCCCAGGCGCTCTTGGACCATAAATGTCTCCTCCGACAATGCTTCCATCTTATTGGCCTGGAGCACTTTCAGGACCATGACTTGGTCACCTACTCTGAAGGAACGCTCTCTGGCATGTTTATCATACCAGGCCTTTTGCTCTTGTTGAGCATCCTGTAGGTTTTCTCGAGCAAGAGCTAGGTGATTTGCAGGTTGGTTACAAAGTCCAAAATGTTAGTTCCTGGAGAAGATGTAAACCCCTCCCATTGCTGCTTCACCAGCTGTAATGTCCCCTTAACTTTGTGGCCATAAACGAGTTCAAAGGGTGAAAATCCCAAACTGGGATGTGGTACAGCCCTGTAGGCAAAAAGCAACTGCTGGAACACTAGGTCCCAATCATTGGAGTATTCATTCATGAATTTACATATCATGGCCCCCAAATTCCCATTAAACTTCTCCACTAGGCCATTTGGTGGTAAGGGGTGACAACCAAGTGGTTCACCCCATGAGCTTCCCAAAGACGTTTCATGGTCCCTGTCAGAAAGTTAGTTCCCGAATCCATAAGGATGTCTGAGGGCCAACCTACCTTGGCAAAAATGTCTGCCAATGCCTGGCTCACGCTTTTAGCCCTGATGTTGCTTAGAGCTACTGCTTCCAGGCACCGGGTGGAAAAATCCATGAAGGTCAGTGTCACGGAGTGTGGGAGAGTCAGGGCCCTGCACCCCCACTTCCTTTGATTCACCGTGACTCTCAGCCAGACAGTAAAATGTAAGTTTTATTGGATGACAGGAACACAGTCCGAAACAGAGCTTGTAGGTACAACCAGGACCCCTCAGTCAAGTCCTTCTGGGGGGCAGGGACATACCCCACTCCTGGGGCTCCCTCCGTTTCCCCATCCAGCTACAAATTGAAACCTCCTCCAGCCATCTCACACTCCCCCCACCCCGGTTCCTCCTCCAGCCTTTGTCCAGTTTCCCGGGCAGAAGGTGTCACCTGGCCCCAACCCCCCTACTGGGCTCTCATGTTACATGCTCAGGTATCTTCCTTCAAGGAAAGTCTCTCATCCCACACACAGTCCCAGTAAAACTCCCCTGCAACATTCCCAGGGCAATACTCCCCACTCCCTGCTGCATCACAGTCAGTATGTATAGCTTTCCTCTGGGTGTCTTCTTAAGGAAAAGACCCAGAATATCCACAGCTACACGCTGAAATGTAACCTCAATTATGGGGAGTGGCTGGAGGGGCCTTGACCTGGTCTTGGGGCTTTCCCACCCTCTGGCACACCTCACAAGACTGGACATAGGTAGAAAAGTTCTTGCCCATTCCCTCCCAGTGGAATGACTTCCCCAAATAGTCCTTGGTCCTGTGCACCCCAGTATGGCCACTAGGGTGATCGTGGGCTATGCTCAAGAGCTTTTCCCTATACTTAGTTGGAACTATCAACTGTCTCTGAGGATGCCAGTTCTCCTTGTGCCCAACAGAAAGGGTTTCCTTGTATAAGAGTCCTCCTTCTACAACAAACCTGGACCTATTGGAAGAGCTGAGAGGTGGTGGGTCGCTCTGTGCCTCTGTCCAAGCTCCCTTGACTCTTTTATCCACTTCCTGCTCTGCCTGGAACTGCTCCCTTGATGCTGGAGACATTAGTTCCTCACTGGGTTGTGGACTTGGGCTTGGTCCCACTGGATGCGATGCAGGTGATGGGGGTGTCTCCGTCGACTGTGAACCACTCTCCGCTGCTGCACTAGGTTGTATTTCAGGTTCCAGTTGAGCTTCTTGCGCCAGTTTAGCTGCTGCTGCAGGTGCCAGCTCTGTGGCGCCCCTTGGTGCTGGCTTCCCTGGCTCTGGTGGGGTTGCAAGCATGGGCTCTGGTGCTGACTGCTCCTCCAGTTCTGATCCTTGGGCTGGTTCTGGCTGGGTCCCAGGAGCTGGATTTACAACCGCTGCCATAGACTCAGGTCTGGGGTTTGTTTTCACCACCTCTGGCTGGGTTCCTGGGCCTGTGGTATCAGGGGACACAGACTGGGTTCTTGTAGGAGGCTCAGAAATGGGGTTAGGTTTGGAGGCCTGTTTAGCCTGGCTGAGGATGACCATCCCCACCCTTTTTGTTAGCCTCACATGGTTGGGTAAGTCTTCTCCCAGTAGCATGGGAATGGGATAATCCTCATAGACTGCAAAAGTCCATATTCCTGAGCAGCCCTTGTCCTAGACAGGCAACATGGCTGTAGGCAAGTTAAAAGAGTTGGCTTTAAGGGGTTGCACCATCACTTGGGCCTCTGGGTTGATGAATTGGGGTCCACCAGGGACTGGTGGATAGCTGGCACCTGTGCTCCAGTGTCTCTCCACACAGCAATCTTCCTCCTTCCCACACTCACAGTTTCCCTTAGCTCTGGGGGCATTTGTGAGGCATCTGGATCTGAAGGCTCTCATTGGGACCCCGGGGTGATGAGTTGCAGTCGGCTGGTGCTCTTCGGGTAGTTGGCCTTCACATGCCCCAGCTCATTACATTTGAAGCATTGCCCAGCTGATTGTGGGCTGGGGCGAGGTGACTGGTTGGCAAGTAGGGTGGTGGGATGACAGGGCATCTGGGGTTTCCCTGGCTGTGTGGAGGGCTCCTCCTTGTGAGGTGGGGCCTTGGGCTGACTCCGATGGTGGGGCGTTGTATCGGGTTGCCCCTTCTGGTATCTGTACCAACTGCTACTAGCTTTCTTCTTCCCTGACACCTCCACCCATTTGGCTCCGATCTCCCCCGCCTCGATTACAGTTTTGGGCTTCTCATCTAGATTCATAGATTCATAGATTTTAGGACTGGAAGGGACCTCGAGAGGTCATCGAGTCCAGTCCCCTGCCCTCATGGCAGGACGAAATATTGTCTAGACCATCCCTGATAGACATTTATCTAACCTACTCTTAAATATCTCCAGAGATGGAGATGCCACAACCTCCCTAGGCAATTTATTCCAGTGTTTGATCACCCTGACAGTTAGGAACTTTTTNAATTTAAAAAAAACACTTACAAAAATTAAGGATCAAGAATAACCTTCTTGAGGTCCATCTTAAAAGTTACAAGCAAAACAAAAGCATTTGGGGTTAGCACAGAGGAGTCCACAAGCCATAAAGTAATAAAAAGAAATAAACCTAATCACGTCTTCCTAGACATTTCCTGATCTACTTACATATCTGGGGGTTTCAAGTGAGTAGTTTCTAGGTATGATTTAGATGATTTTTCATACCTGGCCCCAAGCTTCTTACAGCATATTTCCAGCCCTGTTTCTGCTTCTCCCTGAGAACAACAGCAGACAGACCCAGGGGAAGGGTTTTTTTTTCCATTTTAAAAAGTTCTAGCCTTCCCATAGGCTCTTTTGGTCAGATGCCCACTCCCTTCCTTTTACCTATGCAGGGAGACTTTTTAACCCTTTACAGGTAAAGCAAGTAGAGAACAACTACTAAGAAGGATTTTATAGCTAACGGGCTGGCTGGGTGTTCATAAAAGGGAGACACCCCCCTCCCTTTTATTTATCACATCAGCTATGTTTTTCAACCCCACTTCTCCCCTTGGAAGCCCTTTCCACAATTTCACACCTCTGATGGTTAGAAACCTTCATCTAATTTAAAGCCTAAACTTGTTGATGACCAGTTTGTATGCATTTGTTCTTGTGTCCACATTGGTAATTAACTTCAACAACTCCTCTCCCTTCCTGGTATTTATCCCTCTGATCTATTTATAGAGAGCAATCATATCTCCCCTCAGCCTTCTTTTGGTTAGGCTACACAAGCCAAGCTCTTTGAGTCTCCTCTCATAAGGTAGTTTTCCCATTCCTGGGATCAAAGGTGCAGTTGCCCTGAGGTAAATGATTGGTCTTTTGGGACTGGGAGTAACCCGAATGTTGTTGTGATTTTTGGTGGAAGGGACCATCTATCACAAAAGCAAGCTGAACTGGGTGGCAAGATAGACCTCAGTACCCAAGGAACCGTCTGTGACTCCATGGTTAGGCTGTTATAACACATGAGGAGTTCACTCTTGATTCTTGTTTAATGAAGCGGCCTTTGGCGGGACACTACTGAGAGTATCAATTCAGGACAAATTGCTTAGAGCAGGACAGTCACAGCCCAAGGCTGGGGTTCCTCCACTACTGAGGCACACCAAACCAGCCAAAGAGGACTTCGGTTTTACCCCACTGGCTAACCAGAAGTCATACAAACAATTCCCTCAGACACTCCAGTTTCCCAGTATCACCACCAACACCGCTCCTTATGGGGATGAATGGTTATGAAAACCAATACCCCAGTAAAAGAAAAAAGTTCTCCCGATCCCAAAGGACCAAGCCCCAGATCCAGGTCAATATACTAGTTAGATCTTACCCTAGTCTGTACTTACCCACAAATCACTCTGTTGCCAATCCTTTAGAATCTAAAATCTAAAAGTTTATTCATAAAAAGAAAGAAATATAGATGAGAGTTAAAATTGGTTAAAGGGAATTAATTACATACAGTAGTGGCAAAGTTCTTGTTTCCGGCTTGTAGCAGACTCAAATCAAGTCTCTGGAGTACATCCACAGCTTCGATGGGTCATTCAGTCCTTTGTTTCAGAGCTTCAGTGTAGGAAAGTTCCTTCAGAGGTAAAAAGCAGGACTGAAGACAAAATGGAGAAGTTGCAGCTGCCTTTTATAGTCTTTTGCCATGCGGCCTGTGCTTCCTTTGTTCCAAACACAAGCTGCCAACACATGTCCCTGCATGCCTTGCTGAGTCATAAGGTGTATCTGCCTTCTCTCAATGGGTGAATTGTATAGCTGATGGTCCTTAATGGGCCATCAAGCAGGCCAGGCAGTGCTGATGCCGAATTGTCTGGGGTGTTATAAGCACAAGTTTGAAATACAGACAGTATAGAGCCAATACTTATAACGTTAAATACAAAAATGATACATGCATAGAGATGGCATAATCATAACAAGCATATCATAACCTTTCCATAGACACCTTACTTGACCTCCTTTGTACAAGATTTGGTGCCTCTATAGGACCTTGGTTGCAACAATGATCTATACAGTCACAATTCATGTCAATAACGTCATAACTTGGTTAGTGAAATCTATGTATAAAACGTACATACAGTTTAGGGTGTGTGCCATACTTCTTAACATTCTGCCCGGAGGCTAGTACTCATACCCTGGAGTCACTCCAGACAACTTAACAGTTGCCTTTGCATAAAAGGACACAGCTCAGATTGTGGGACCCTTGCAGTGGTAAATCTGACTCAGTTGGGGCTTAGCAGTGCAAGATGCTCACAACCCCTGCTGGGGTATCTGGCCAATGTACCCCCAAAAGGGGTTTCTAGTGGTCTATGACATCTGTGTTCCTCTGGTATCTTGCTCCTAGTGACCAGTAGAGACGACTTGTGAGTGCAGGAAACACATTTTTAGACTATGGAATTCACTTCCACAAGAGATCAGAACAGCCATGGAACCTCACTGCTTTCAGAATTAAAGGCAAAACTAATTTCTTCTCTCAATAAATGATATATATACCCACAAGATCAAGCAACAAAATCCCTGCTCAGAACAAAAATATCAAGGGTTTTTTTTAGAAGCTGATGCAGTTTTTCTTTTCACATGGACCTGACATGCAAGTTTCCCCATCTTGTTGGTAAAGATAGACCCCTCCATTTGACTATGTAAGGGATGGTCGTCCATAGGAGCTGGATCAAAATTCTCCGGTTCTGAGGTTGACTGCTGTAAGTTGTACTTGCCAGTAACCTTCAGCAATACCGCAGGAATGAATCCTCAAATCCATATGCACATTTTGATTCTAAATGTTTGTGGTTTTAAAATAAAAGTTGGAGGATACAGTCTGACAGTTTCATGCAATATATTATACCGTATGTATTAATAGGGAAATTGTACATTATAATCAAAAGGAGCTGTGGGCGTTAGTGGATGCAGGGTTTTGACTGGATAAACCCCTTTCTAGTAAAATAAATTACTTTATTTTTTACAAGATGAAACACATGTAGGGGGACCAGATGTTTTTAAAGGGACAGTCCCATTTCTTGGGACTTTTTCTTATATAGGCTCCTATTACCCCCCACCCCCTGTCCCGTTTTTTCATAGTTGCTATCTGGTAACCTTAAACATATGAAATGTTTCCATAAATTATATTTCAGAGAAATGAAACAAAAATGCAAACTTTGTTTTCTCACTTAACTGTTTAGATAACTGTTATGGTTCCTATTTCATTCTTATTTGAAAACCACATACTTGAACTACAACTACTTCTCCAGTAACGTAAGTGCCTTTGCTATTGAGGGAACTCCTATTAAATGTGACTTTCCCTTCTCTAAAAGCAGCAAAGAATCCTGTGGCACCTTATAGACTAACAGAGGTGCCACAGGATTCTTTGCTGCTTTTACAGATCCAGACTAACACGGCTACCCCTCTGATACTTCCCTTCTCTAGTACATTCCCAGTTAATTTCTTCAGGAAATGAGTCTGTCCATCTCTATGCTCAGCAAAACTGTGAGTTGTGGACCCCTGTCATGGAGTGAGGAAAAGATGTGGGTTGTTAAATGCTTTCCATTCCCTTTGGAACCCACAAATGCCCCTCATATGTAACTACCTAGGCCCAGGACTCTGCTGGGTTCTGCAGGTGGATCTGAGGACAGAAGGCACTCAGGTATCATGTAATGGGTGCCAAGACAGACAGAGGTGAAACCCAGAGAACAGCCATATCGGGTGCTAGGCTTAAGGTTTACAGCCCTCCAGGATTGTCCTGGAGTCTCCAGGAATTAAATATTAATCTTAAAATTAAAGACTATGTCATGTGATGAAACCTCCAGGAATATGTCCAATCAAAATTGGCAACCTTAGCTATGCTTCCCTCCAGGACTGGCAGACATGTATGCCAAAGCTCATGCTGCTAGATAACTAGTATAAAGGTGCACTGTGGATCTGCACCACACTTGGGTTAGGAGAGGTTGTGCAGATATCAGGATGACAGCCAATGGGAAGTTGAGTACTTTAGGAGCCATACTGTAAAGGATATGAGGGACCAGAAGAGCCCTCCAAATTTATGCCCTGGCATCCATAGGATAGCACATTCCCTTCCCCACAGCTCCCTAAAATCCATTATTTGGAAGGTTGCAGCCAAACTCTTCACCAAGGAGAGGATTATACTATTTTTTTCTATAGTATTCCTGCCTCACTCACTACACAGAGTGGACAATGTTCACTTAGAGCAAATCTACACTTAAAATGTACTACATTACACTACAGCTGTGCTGCTGGAGTGCTTCCATGAAGATGCTCTAAGCAGACCGGAGAGAACTCTCCCATCAGTGTAGTTAATCCATCCCTCTTGAGGCAGTAGCTATGTCAGCAGAAAAATGTCTTCTGCACACATAGTGCTGTCAACATGGGGTTGGGGGAGGCAGGGCCCGTGCAACCACTAGGCGAAGTAGGTGGTCGCCTAGGGCGCAAAGTGGTTGGGGGCATCAAAAAGTAGAGCCGTCTTCCGGAGGCAGCGGAGAGCCAGAGCGTCGGCTTGCGGGGGCGGCGAGCCCCAGCCATGGAGGAGCTGGCGCGGCGCAGGGGGGCAGCAGCCCTGCAAAGGCAATGGCGCCGCTAGCGGGAAGCAGCCGCACCCCCCTGCCCTTCCTGCCCAGGCTGCAGCCCGGCGCCCCCCCTCCCCCAGGGGCTCCTGCAGGTTGCAGCGGATGCATGTGGACGGCGGCCCCCGTGCGCCCCTCTGGCTCCCCCCTTGTCATGCTTGGGCTCTGCGGCTCCCGGGCATGTGAGCCGCCGCCACCGCCGGGACGTGTGGCCCTGAGCCTGCTCTGGGAGGGGCAGCGGTGGCTCACATTCCCAGGAGCCGCAGAGCCCAAGCGTGGCGAGGGGAGAGCTGGGGGAGGTGCACGGGGGCCGGTGCCCACATGCATCCGCTGCAGGCTGCAGGAGCCCCCCCGGGGGGGGGGGCGTGAGGCCACAGCCTGGGCAGGAGGGCATGGCTGCTCCTGCTAGCGGCGCCGCCGCCTTTGAAGGGCTGCTGCCCCCTGCGCCGCACCGGCTCCTCCATGGCTGGGGCTCGTCGCCCCCGCAAACCGACGCTCTGGCTCTCCAGTGCCACCGGAAGGCGGCTCCTCCCTGTCAAGCTGCTGAAGCGGCCCAAGCCTGGCAAAGCCAGTGAGTGGACTCGGGGCGGGGGCCGCCGGGGTGGGTTGGGGTGGGCTCATGGGGGGGCTGTGCACCCTCCAGGGGAGTTCAGGGGATGGGGCGGGGGGATCCTGGTCTGGGGAGCAGCCCCTGGGCACGGCTGGCCCCCCTGGGGTCTATAAAGGCTCATTGGGATTTGCCTCTCAATGAACCGATGTGCAGGGGGGTGGGGGGAAAGCTGGAAGTTTCACCTAGGGAGCAAAATATCCTTGCACCGGCCCTGAGGGGAGGGGTTAGGTCGGTATAACTACATTGCTGTGGGTTGTGGGTTTTTCACAGCCCTGAGTGACATAGTTATACTGATACAGGTCTGTAGTGTAGACCAGACTTTAGTGAGCAGCTAGCCAACATTTTGTTTTCACTTCATTCTTCAGTATGTGACTCCATGCCTTATTTCTTGCACACAATTGAAGCCCTCTTTTAAAGAGAGAATTATTAATTGTCTTGTGGGCTTTTCTGCAGCGTATCTTCCTATAACATCTGAGTGCTTCACAGATATTAATGAATCCCTTTTCACAAAACCCCTGTGAGGTGAGGGGATAGTATTCTCCCTATTTTACAGATAGGGAGGTGAGGCACAGAGAGATTAAAGCTGAAAATATCCACTAATTTTGGGTGGCAAATTGGAGATTCCTAGGACCTGATTTTCCAGATTATTTAGCATTATACAGCACTTTATAGGTTCAAAGCACAACTCCCATTGACTTCAATTGTTTGGCACTTTTGTAAACCAGACCAGAGTAACAAGATGTATAAGAAAATGGGGAACACACAATTAGTGACAGTCTGTCATAAATGTTTGGTTTAAGTGACTTGACTAGGATCATATAGGAACTCTGTGGCAGAGGCAGGAATAGCATTCTCCAGGGCAGCATCCCATTGCCTACCCCATCAGACCTTCCTGCAATTCCCTGCCTCTTTTACTGCACACCTTCCAGCTTCTGCAACAAAAGAAGGAGGAGTCCTACAGACAACAGTCTCCCCGGGAAGGTATGTCCTGTCCTGAATGAGGAAGGGGACTTATGGAAAAAGACTACCATAATGCATACTCCTGTGACCTAGGGAGGTAAATAGTATCCACACTGTGGTGGGTTTTCCATCACTAGCAATTTTTAAATGAAGATTGGCTATTTTTCTAAAAGATATGCTGTAGTTCAAACAAGACTTATTTTGGGGAAGTTCTATGGTCTTTGTTATACAGGTGGTCAGACTAGACAATCAAAATGGTCCCTTCTGGCTTAGAATCCAGGAATCTACAATGAAGCTGTGTTTCTAACCCAGAGAGTGATGTTATTCGTCACATAGTGATTTCTGGTTGATTGAGAGTAAACGTTAAGTCTTCTCTCCCTCCACTGGTGAGTCTCCAGTCATTGCTCATTTCTTGGGCCCAGAACCAGTACACAACCACCTGCAGCAGCTCTGTGAATGCCACCAACAACCTTTATTTCCCCCCCCCCCCTGCTCTATTTCACAGTAAACTCTTCTCCAAGCAATCATCACATTCCCCATTGTTGGAGTACTTCCTGCAGGTCTGCAAATACAGGAGAAATGAGTGTCCTGTATTTGCAACATTCCTGAGACGAGTATAGATCTGTGCAGGCTCTATGCTTCTGTAGGAGATGGTGGGCATCAAAAAGTGCCACACCAGCTTGTGGAATTTAGAAAAAAAAGGCACAAAAATTATGGGATATGGATGATATTATGGGAGGGACAAAGTTGCATGCTGGGATCTTGAGCCCTGGCTCTAGAGATCCCTAGGAGAGTCATTTCCATCCTGTAAGACACTGCAAAAGTTTCCCAAAAGGCATCCTGCCAGGTGGCGGCACATTGCACACCAGGATACCGACTCATGGTGCACTGCACTTTGCATTGACACATGCACTCCTGGTGAGTACATGCGGTGCTGATGCAAGCAGCCCAGTATGCACACACACTACTAGTAATATACTAACTTTGGTGACTGTATGCTGACACAGCTGGCATCAACCAAAATTTGTAGTTTAGACATGGCCTACGAAAGTTAATTGTGATCAAATGCTTAACACAGTTAATATTTGGCCTGTTCTACACTTAAAATTTAGATTAACGTAGCTACATCGCTCAGGGATGTGAAAAATTCACACTCCTGAGTGCTATGTCGACCTAACCCCTGCTGTAGATGCAGCTAGGTTGATGGACATTTTTTTCCGTCAACTTAGCTTCCATTGCTCGTGGAGGTGGAGTTCCTACCGCAATGGGAAAAAAACCCTGGTGCTGCTGTAGGATTTGTCTACAGTACAACAAGAGGTTACAGTGGCTGTTGTAGCCCCCACAGTGTGGACAAACCCTTAACAAGGGGGAATCTTTGAGATTGGGTGTGAACATATCCTTTAATTAACATAACTATCAGGGTAAATTAATCACAACTCCCCTTTTAAGACAAAGGACTTGTGAACTTGCCAAGGAGTTTTTGGACTAAGTGGGTGGATGAGTTTTGCTGAGTATTGTATTGGATAAGGTAGTGGGGGCAGGAGGGGAGAGAAAATACTCAGAAATTGAGACCTACTCCACACTTAAAATTTAGGCTGACATAGCTACAGAACTCTGGGGTGTGAAAAAGCCACACCTCTGAATGCCCTAGAAGGAGCAGCTGTAAGCAGTGTCTGACTCTGAAAGAAATCTGGGGAGAGTTTTTTTTAGTCAAGGGTACAAGCTGAAAAGGATGTTGTCGGTGCTATGAGCAAAAGAAGCTGTTTTCCTGCTATTTAATTCCTTCTACGTTCTGAGATGCAGACATTTGTACATTCTTTGTAATTAAAGAAGACTGCATCAAATAAATACTTGAGTAACACCAATTTCTACTCCCAACTGGGACAATCTGCAAAGGCCAGAACTTTGATTAGCAGTTTGGATTGAAAAAGAGAAACAATATAGTTAGATGTATTCAAGTCAGTAAAGCCTGATAAAATTCATCCTATGGTACTTATGGAACTAGATGAAGCAATCTTGGAATCATTATTGATTGATCTTCAAGAATTCATAGAGGACAGGTGAGTGCACAGAGGACTGGGAAAAGGACAAACACAGGACCCATCTTTAAAAAAGGAAAACAAAGTGGACCCAGGGAATTATAGACCAGTCAGCCTGACCTAGATACCTGGGAAGATATTGGAACAAATCTTTAAACAATCAGTTTGTAAGCACCTAGAGATTAATAGGGTGATAAATAATAGTCAGTATGAATTTGGCAAGAACAAATCATGCTAAACCAGCCTAATGTCCATCTTTAACAGGGTAACTGGCCTACCTTGATGCCTCTTTATTTTAGTAAGCCTTTTAACACTGTCCCAGATGACAATCTTATAAGTAAACTAAAGAAATATGGTCTAGATGAAATTACTATAAGGTGGGGCCACAAGTGGTTGAAAAAAACATACTTAAAAAGTAGCTGTCAAACTTGTGCACTTTCCAATGCCCTGCTCTCGGCCATTCAGACCTTTCTGTCACTATATTCATAGTCAGTATAGTCATGTAACATATCCTTCTCGCTCTACTTCTTTCTTCTCCTGTTCCGGGTCAGGGGTTCAGCAGGCACTATTCTAGAGGCCGATGATAAAAACAGACAGATACATCATTAGATTTACAGTTGTATCGGAAAGGGAAAGATACATCTCAGAACTCCCTTACATTGTTCCCATAAAAACATTTAATAAAAACTGGTAATTGACACATTAGCTTTGGAGCACCATGTTACAGCACCACTCTTCATCTTAAACCATGGTAAGTACAGACTACCATGGAGTTTAAATGCTGCGAGGCCCTGCATACTGCCAACATTTTCACAGGCAATGGCGATTTTGGCTGATCTCTCACTCCTCAGGGTGACAAAGACCCAGAAAATGCAGCTTTTACTGACATCCCCAAGCTGCCGAGGCCTGCACGCTGCTAGCCTGTGTACTGCAATGGTGCCAGTGGAACTCATCACAGGATGGCATGGGAATATCTCCTATCTCAGGGGAAGAAAGAAGGCCGGCATCCCTAGAAATGTTTGGGAGAGGACTGCAGAGTACCTGAGCCTCCATTAAAGTTTTATTGAGATTGTTCCACAGAATAAAAGGACATCCCTGATCAACTAAAGTACTCCACATGGGGAGAATTGTGGCCCCTCTTGCTTAACCCAACAAGTCATAGAAAGGAAAGAAAATGCCTCATTCTTTTCCCTCTATTCACACCCAGGACAGTGATGTGTTGTGGCTGTGTAATTTGGACTGCTACATTAATCTTTTTGAATTCATTTCCTAACATGTAGTAGTTGAATGAAGCAGAAATCATATCTGCATTTCAAAGCATGCACTTTAATTGTATCCCCAGTGCTGGTTTTGCAAGTAAAGTGAAGAATCAAAAGTTGCTGCCTTTGTTCTCTAAAGATGAGGACAGGATGGGCACCATATTTAAACAGGGAAGAAGGGTGGGGCAGTTGTGGGCATTGAAAAGGGAAACAAACATGCTTATAAGGAATAATGAAGCTATACACTTACCTGAGCTTCTTTCCCCTTTTTCATTGGGCCAATCTGTGCTCACCTGCAGGGATTGGCTCGACTCCAGTAGAGTTTTGAAGAGCTCCCAGCTCGCCATATGGTTTGTGTCCCATCTGCTTCTCCCCACTCAGCCTCACTGTGCAGTACAGAGGTTAACATGCCCAGGTCTCACAAATTGTACACAGTCAGATTTGGGGTGCTATTTGGGCCCCTGCCAAATATCACATGCAATTCACTGTAAAAGTGACAGGTCAACAGGGCGGCCTCAGATTTATTGTTGCCCTCCCTTGCCTGCTGATACGCCTACCAGAGTTCCTTGGCTTTCACCCAGCATCATTGTTCTGCCCCAGGTTTAGCATTCCATACACAATCTACACATAAAAACAACTAGGAGTCCGGTGGCACCATAAAGACTAACATATTTATTTGGGCATAAGCTTTTGTTGGTAAAAAAGAAGAAGAAGACGTAGTGCGGTTTTTTACCCACAAAAGCTTATGCCCAAATAAATATGTTAGTCTTTATGGTGCCACCGGACTCCTAGTTGTTTTTATGTGTAGATTGTGTATGGAATGCGAAACCTGGGGCAGAACAATGATGCTGGGTGAAAGCCAAGGAACTCTGGTAGGCGTATCAGCAGGCAAGGGAGGGCAACAATAAATCTGAGGCCGCCCTGTTGACCTGTCACTTTTACAGTGAATTGCATGTGATATTTGGCAGGGGCCCAAATAGCACCCCAAATCTGATTGTGTACAATTTGTGAGACCTGGGCATGTTAACCTCTGTACTGCACAGTGAGGCTGAGTGGGGAGAAGCAGATGGGACACAAACCATATGGCGAGCTGGGAGCTCTTCAAAACTCTACTGGAGTCGAGCCAATCCCTGCAGGTGAGCACAGATTGGCCCAATGAAGAAGGGGAAAGAAGCTCAGTTAAGTGTATAGCTTCATTATGCCTTATAAGCATGTTTGTTTCCCTTTTCAATGCCCACAACTGCCCCACCCTTCTTCCCTGTTTAAATATGGTGCCCATCCTGTCCTCATCTTTAGAGAACAAAGGCAGCAACTTTTGATTCTTCACTTTACTTGCAAAACCAGCACTGGGGATACAATTAAAGTGCATGCTTTGAAATGCAGATATGATTTCTGCTTCATTCAACTACTACATGTTAGGAAATGAATTCAAAAAGATTAATGTAGCAGTCCAAATTACACAGCCACAACACATCACTGTCCTGGGTGTGAATAGAGGGAAAAGAATGAGGCATTTTCTTTCCTTTCTATGACTTGTTGGGTTAAGCAAGAGGGGCCACAATTCTCCCCATGTGGAGTACTTTAGTTGATCAGGGATGTCCTTTTATTCTGTGGGACAATCTCAATAAAACTTTAATGGAGGCTCAGGTACCGGTGTCTTATACACATCTAGATGTGTATAAGACACCGGTACCTGAGCCTCCATTAAAGTTTTATTGAGATTGTCCCACAGAATAAAAGGACATCCCTGATCAACTAAAGTACTCCACATGGGGAGAATTGTGGCCCCTCTTGCTTAACCCAACAAGTCATAGAAAGGAAAGAAAATGCCTCATTCTTTTCCCTCTATTCACACCCAGGACAGTGATGTGTTGTGGCTGTGTAATTTGGACTGCTACATTAATCTTTTTGAATTCATTTCCTAACATGTAGTAGTTGAATGAAGCAGAAATCATATCTGCATTTCAAAGCATGCACTTTAATTGTATCCCCAGTGCTGGTTTTGCAAGTAAAGTGAAGAATCAAAAGTTGCTGCCTTTGTTCTCTAAAGATGAGGACAGGATGGACACCATATTTAAACAGGGAAGAAGGGTGGGGCAGTTGTGGGCATTGAAAAGGGAAACAAACATGCTTATAAGGCATAATGAAGCTATACACTTAACTGAGCTTCTTTCCCCTTCTTCATTGGGCCAATCTGTGCTCACCTGCAGGGATTGGCTCGACTCCAGTAGAGTTTTGAAGCGCTCCCAGCTCGCCATATGGTTTGTGTCCCATCTGCTTCTCCCCACTCAGCCTCACTGTGCAGTACAGAGGTTAACATGCCCAGGTCTCACAAATTGTACACAGTCAGATTTGGGGTGCTATTTGGGCCCCTGCCAAATATCACATGCAATTCACTGTAAAAGTGACAGGTCAACAGGGCGGCCTCAGATTTATTGTTGCCCTCCCTTGCCTGCTGATACGCCTACCAGAGTTCCTTGGCTTTCACCCAGCATCATTGCTCTGCCCCAGGTTTAGCATTCCATACACAATCTACACATTAAAACCACAAGGAGTCCGGTGGCACCTTAAAGACTAACAGATTTATTTGGGCATAAGCTTTTGTGGGTAAAAACCCTCACTTCTTCTTCTTCTTTTTTACCCACAAAAGCTTATGCCCAAATAAATATGTTAGTCTTTAAGGTGCCACCGGACTCCTTATTGTTTTTGTGGATACAGACTAACATAGCTACCCCCGATACTAATCTACACATAGACATCTATATTCCTTTGTCTGCTCCTTAGCTGTGCTTGCACAGCCTCTTCTCCCCACAATCAGAGGAGAGCCATGACTTCTACCCTGCTCCAGGCAGGAGCATGCTCAGTAGCTCACTGTCAGCACTGAGCTGGCATGATTGGATTCTCACAAAGATGGGCTTATAGGTGTGCTTGCCAAGGTGGGCAACCAGGAAAAGGCATTTCAAAAACAGGGAGTGGACACTGTCTTGTGGTGGGGTCAGAGTCATTGTGGGACAGCTGCTGGAGGACTGTTAGACTCAATTGAGATAATACAGTGTCTACACTACCACCTTGTTAATGGTAATTTGTCAATTTATGGAACTGCATTGTACAGGAAGGCAGTGTTATTGTGTCAATATAATGGTGTGCCTACATCAGTGGCAGACAGATTTAGGTGTGAAAGCATGCAAAACTAAACTGAAACAAATGAACTTAGGAAGACATAACTTTATTGTGTAGACCAAAGGCTTGGGTCTCATCAATTCATTTCAAACAGGTTTAAATCAAGTCACTGGAGACCGTTAGTCATTGAAATATGAGCACAAATAACCTACGAGGGTAAATGGATTATAATTTAGGTTTCCTGATTAATAAATTTACCTTGAACACACTGATTACTTTTCAGAGTAGCAGCCGTGTTAGTCTGTATCCACAAAAAGAACAGGAGTACTTGTGGCACCTTACAGACTAACAAATTTATTTGAGCATAAGCCAGGTTAAACTCCTTCTGGGGTGACAAACCAGAGGGGAAAAGTCTGAGTGTCGTAGTTAAGAACTTGGTGTGGATGGATTTGAGGAGACAGGATGGGAAGGGCTGTTGAGGTCATCCTGCAAGGAGTAACTAGGTTGGTGGAAGCCAGGCTGCGACATTTATGCATGTAGGCTAGCTACTGGTGTCAAGGCTGAGCCTATAGCAGCACAGCGACAGGCATTCAAAGTTACAAGTCAGGTGGTGACAGAACCCCTTACTGGTCTGGGTGATCGCTGAAATGTCACAACTTCTCTCCCTTTAACCTGGGATTCGATGACATACACCTATTATTACGTCTAATGAATATTTTAGAGCCCTATCCACAGCATAACCCCTGTGTCTGTTGGAAGGGGGCGGGGGAGAAGAAAGACCTCTTATATTTCCTAAATAACCAGTGGAGTTTCAGAATAGCAAATATTTGCTCATTACCTGTTGCAGACTGGTCAGATATTATGTTTTGCTTTTTTTATTAATTATGTTTAAATATTATTATTATTGTACTATTATATGATATTACATTCAATCTAAAATTGGGCTTCTTCACCGTTGTTTAGTAGCTGATTGTGGCCTAGTTTTCACCCAATATAATAACAAGTAAGACCTAACTACCATTGCAGAATTGAAAGAAAAGCAATTTCCTCAATTGTTTGCAACTCTAAGGTAAATTATGAATAAATAAGCCTCCCCCCACCCCCGCCCGGAATTTGACATTGTCTTTAAAAAGAATTTTTGGATTGGTTTTTAAACTGTTTTAATGCTCCCGTCACTTTTAAAAGAACAAAAGAGTGAATCATCTTGTAGTAATGTTGCAGAACAGATTAAAAATCTCATTCAGTTCTTGATGCAATACAGATATGACTAAATCACACTGTTAACATTGATTTTCCTCACTACAGAAGCCATTTTCATATAATATATTAATGCTAAAGAAAAAAACAACAGTGATTGATCAGATTTTGCTCTTTAATTCCCTATATGGTTTAGTTTTTTACTGAAACATTGCTTCTGACTTTCTATGAGTTTTAACAGACTATAATGAAACAAACACCCTAATAGTTCTTCTATTTTAAATTAAAGTTCAGAACACTACCATTTAAAAAACGGCCACTGCTTTTCATGAACAGAAGTGATTTTCTTGGAATAAAATTAAGTTAAAGAGCAATAAAAATAAAAAAATTGAATTTGAAATTTACAAAACAATAATGACATCTTGTTAATCTTCTATTGAAATACCTAGAAAGGTACAATAGCACAACAACTTTTATATACAATTCCTGGAACATAAACATCCCTCCTGAGGTATTTGATCAGCTCTCTGTTGTTTTCATTAATGGAGTTTTTCAACAGAATTAAGTGTTTTAGGGGGTAGAAGATTTGGTTAAGAGAGCCAATTCTTAATCCTTATTCAAAGCACAAGGATGAGCTTGTGTTACTTTCTTCTTTTTGAAATCATTTTACACTGACAACATTACTTCAAATAACTGGCTTTATATCTTGATTTGGAGAAAACATTCTAAAGAATGAGATATAATTGTACATGTGATTTTATTGACAGTGATATGGTTTTAATTTACAACGAAAAACAAAAGTTTCCCTCTTCAGAGGTCTCTCTAGCTCTAGGTCTCGGGGTTTATTGGCATTTTTTTAGCTCATCTTTAGTCTCTTCGACGTGAAACTCTACTGAATGAAAATGCCCTGTCTCCCCTTCACCCAGCTAAGAAATAGGGTGATTTGGTGATATATATTTTGCAAAAAGTACCCCTTTTTAACTCCGAAGAAACACAGAGAGGGGAGAAGAGATCTTTTTGCTTTCAGCTGGGCGGGCTCTTTAGTGCGCCAATCACAGAGCAGCTCCTCGCTATAAATACCAGCCGTCTGCCCTTCTCTGGCTCTAGTTTTTTTTCCTCTTCACGATTTTTGGAAAACGCTTATCACTATGTCGGAAACGGCGCCTGTTGCAGCTCCTGCTGTCTCCGCTCCTGGGGCAAAAACCTCTACTAAAAAACCGAAGAAGGCGCCAGCTAGTTCTAAAGCCCGCAAGCCTCCAGGTCCCAGCGTGTCCGAGCTGATCACCAAGGCGGTGTCCGCTTCCAAGGAGCGCAAAGGGGTCTCGTTGGCCGCTCTTAAGAAGGTTCTGGCCGCCGGAGGGTACGATGTGGAGAAAAGCAACAGCCGCATCAAGCTGGGGCTCAAGAGCCTGGTGAGCAAGGGCACCTTGGTGCAGACCAAAGGCACCGGCGCATCGGGCTCTTTTAAACTCAACAAGAAGCCTGGCGAGACGAAGGAAAAGGTACCCAAGAAAAAGCCAGCGGCAAAGCCTAAGAAACCAGCTGCCAAGAAACCCGCCAGCGCCGCCAAGAAACCCAAAAAGGCTGCGGCCGTGAAAAAGAGCCCGAAAAAAGCCAAGAAACCAGCAGCTGCTGCAGCTAAAAAAGCGGCCAAGAGCCCGAAAAAGGTGAAAGCCGCCAAGCCTAAGAAGGCAGCCAAGAGCCCGGCTAAGGCCAAAGCGGTGAAGCCCAAGGCGGCCAAACCCAAGCCGACGAAATCTAAAGCAACGAAGGCTAAGAAGGCCGCGCCCAAGAAGAAGTAAAAGGGCTAGAAAGAAATTTGTCATGCAGAGAAATCCAACGGCTCTTTTAAGAGCCACCCACCCTTTCCCAGAGGAGCTGAAACACCGGGTTCACTTCAATAACCTCGTGCTGCTTTTCATGAAGCGCACAACTTTCTGAAACGAAAGTAATAAAAAAGAGGGAGACATAAAATTATAATCGGTTTCATACATTTTCCTTCTTTGCCCGCGACAAGAAATTACATGGTATCAATTATTTAAAATGCGGGGCGCTGGTTCATTTATAGTTGACGGGGGTGTATTAAAATCGATCTAGAGGATCGGCCCAAATTCACGATCACTAGCAGCCAAACATTCTTCCCCCACCCACCCACCCAGCAGAAACACCCCCCCCCCCCAAAACGGAGGGGAAAGAGCTTCAGCAATCATGCTTATTGTGTAAAAGGAGTGGGAGGGGAGGAAGGTGGCCATTCCTCGCACATCAGCTTTGGTCCGAACAGGATTTATTGTCTAGTAGGAGGGGCGAGTGAGGACAGTGTGAGGGCAAACTGCGTGACCTAGACACACACACACACACACACACACACTTTTTCTGCCTAGCTGGCAGTGGTGGGATCAGGATTAATCCCGTTGGTGGGTTTGAAAAGCCCGCGCTCTGCAAGGATTGGCCTGTGGCAACTCGTCCCCGCTTCTCTTATTGGGGGTAGGGAGAGTCACTGTTAAATCCATAGTTTCCCATGTAAGATGGTGAGTTGTGTGTGGAGTACTGTCAATTTACCAAGTACAAAATACCTCACACGGGGATTTTTGTTTATCTTCAAATCAGATTCGTCGGGCACTTACTTGGAAACCTTTATTCTCTGAAATCAGCACTACTAACGGGGCAGGAGGGGGAGGAAGCATTTTTCACTTTGTTCTCCCTTTTTCCTTAATACCCGTTCTGTTCATACTCTCCTCCAGCGCCACCTCTGCTTTCTATCCTTGTTTCTCTCCCGGGCTGTGCTTTCAGTCTTTTACCCAATTCTCTATAAATCACATCCATACTGATGCTTATCAGAATGACCTTCATCCAAAAACATTAGGAATTCCCTAAGGGTTGGGAGGGACATTTAGATCTAGTGTAAACCTCTGCCAGTTGGTCCAACTGATAACAACTGGTTGAGATTGCTATCCCGTATGTGGACCTGCCGTTGGAGAAGAAGGAAACACATTTGTTCCAGAGGGTTTTACAGATATTTTCTTACAACACAAGAATGTTGAGATTCAGGAATCCTAGGTTTTATTCCAGACTCTAGAGGGGAGTGTTTTTTATAGTTACAGACCCTTCTGCCCCTTTCCATCTTTAGTGTGACCCCTTCTATACAGACTCTTCTAACTTGTCTATGTCCTAGTCCTCCCCCTTCACCATCTCCTGTCTCCTGCTCCCTCACCAAGCTCTTCACCCCTCTGTATTCCAGTTAGAATATATGCTCCTTCATCCTGCCTGCGTGCCAAAAATGGGGGCATGCAAACTATAGAAAAGACAGTCTCCCTGCTTTAATTTCCAGTGCCTGAAACCACGGTGATCCTTGGTAGATGCCAGGAGTTTTTGCAGGGGAAGTTCTGCTCAACTGTCTGAGGAGGGACAATAGTAAGGGAAGCCAACCTTCAGACAATTTAGGTGCCAAACGAAAAATGCTCTGCTGAACATGTATGGACTGAGAGTTTTCAGAGGCTAATAAGTTGGCCACACTGGGATAGATTTTCATGGGGATAACAAAAAGGATATCCCTGACACTTTTGTGGCCAGTCTGCTTAATGTCAAGTATGTGCCTTAAAGCATAGAGGAGCTTGAGCGTCTCAAGACAACAATTGTGAGAACATTTTAATGTGGGCAATAAAATGTATTTTCCCCCAACCTTGATCAATGGCTGAACTTTTTCTTTGTGGCAATTATATTGACTTCAGTGAGATTGCACTGGTGTAAACTATGAATGTTGTGATGTGCGATAGATGCACTCTGCCAGCATTAAACAAGGTTTGGGGGTTGTCAAGCCTGTTATTATACATCCTTTTAACTTTTTTTATTAAAGATATTGAAAAGGAAAAAGCAGTTCAAACATTGAAATGTAAAGTATTAAACAAGGCTTTAATTTTAACAATATCCTTTGTTCCCTTTCCCTTTAGCTGGAGAGAGTTTTAGAAGGAAAACCCTTGTGGTGATATCAAAGCTGGTAATAAATGTCCTTTTGGGGAGAAGAGAAGAAGTTTGTTGACATGGGCTGGAGCTATTGTTGTTAAAGTCCAATCCCATTTCATCCAAAGTGGTGTATGCAATTCATCTGGAGCTGGTAGATGTGGCAATTATCAGAGGGGTAGCCATGTTAGTCTGGATCTGTAAAAAGCGACAGAGTCCAGTGGCACCTTATAAACTAACAGACGTATTGGAGCATAAGCTTTCATGGGTGAATACCCATTTCGTCAGACGCATGTGGTGGAAATTTCCAGAGGCAGGTATAATACCACCACACGCATCTGACGAAGTGGGTATTCACCCACAAAAGCTTATGCTCCTATACGTCTGTTAGTCTATAAGGTGCCACAGGACTCTTCGCCACATCTATAAAAAGCGACAATGTTATCTGGGTTCCTCTCTCTGGCCAGGTCTGGTAAAGACATCACAGTCTCAGGATTAGGTTGATGAAGGGCAAGAGTCACAGGTGATGGTGGGGATGACAGCCATGATGCTGAAACTTGCTTCAGTAGCCTCTGTCTATTCCACACGCACCCAAGTCTTTTTCTTTCAGGACCTAAAAAAGGAAATGATGAGTAGAATAGCCAAACCCTTCATTATTTTGCCCACCAATTAGGCCTAATATCTGACACAACAATTTTGGTTCATTAATTTATGGATCCGCATTCTCTTGTTTACCAAGCAAGACCTTAAAACAGATCTTGAAATATACCAGTAGGCCTTTTAATGTAAACTAATTCAGTCTTTTTGCCTCCCTTTCAGACCTTATGCCATTAACATTTGTTATTCTAGGTTATTGTGGCAACTTATTAATATTTACATACATTTTACAGAGAGCTCACAATTAGGTAAATTTCTTGGCCAAATTCTCAAAATACCCCCATCCTATTTGTAAAGGGGCAACTCACCTTTCTACCATTAAAAATATATGTATATCAACTTTGTAAAGGCAAACAATACAAATATAATAAAAATATTAAAACTGTATTCAAAATGACTAAATATAAATAATACAAACCCATTTGTGGAAGTAGCTATTCAAGGGTCCTCACAATGCTCAGCCCCACAGGAAGATCTCCTTCTAATCTCTAATAATTAGAGATCAATTTAAGACCTGAAGTACAATGTTTTGATATCCTTTTTTTCACCCACCCCTGACTAAATATTATATCTCTGGAAATTCTTATTGGCATAAATGTTCAATCACTAACTCTTCCTTAATTCCTGACCACGTATTACATCCCATTTGAATACTTCCCATAGTCTGACCATCTGTTGAGTTGGACTATATATCTTTATATCCTTTGATCTGTTTTGAATTTCTAACCTCTCAATTTCATTGACAGTCCAATTATGCCTGTTTCATGAGACAGGGACAACAGAAGCTCCTGATCTGCCTTCTTTATCCAATAAATTATGTTTCTGTTCCTTAGACTTGTGAAATCTTACCCAGAGCTTCAAATGTACCAGATTTTGGTTTGAAGACCTGCCTCTTCTGCTATGCTGCTGAGTCAGGTGAAATTTCCCAGACCTCAGAGGCACTTCCATCCAAATATCCTGTAGTGTAGCCTAAGAGAAAGTGCACTGAATTGAGAGTAAATTGTTCTGAATTCACCTCTACTGAGTGCTGTTCATACTTCTTGGAACCCTTATTTTCTTCATACCAACAAAATCTCTGATAGTTTTATGTATACTATTTTTTTGCCACAGGCCCTCTGCCTTACTCAGTGAAAAAAGTGGACAGAATTCAACTAATGAATCAGGGTTGTGCAATGCATGTGGCTGCTTCATGTAGGACCTCAGTGTCATTTTTTGCAGAAGTTGAAATGTATATAGCGAATGAAAAAGTGGCTTGCAAGAAGAGAAAGGAGGATCTCGGGGTTAAGGTTTTTGCATGAGTCTGTGGGGAATTACTGTCTATCCCTGTCTCTGCCAGATAGCCTAAGTGTGTCTGGGCAAGTCACTTAATGTAACATTTTCCACAGGTGGCCACTAATATTGTGTTTCTCCTTTGAATTAGTGCCTTACATGAGACACCTGGGGCTTGACTTGCAGAAGTCCTGAGCAGTCACAGCTGCGAACAAAGCCAATGGGAGCTCTGCTCTGAATATAAAAACCAGCTTCCTGAAGACTGAGTCCTTCCATACTCAAGCTACATGGTGATCTCCCAACACAAGAGCACACATTGCTCAAAGGCCCTTAAATGGTTTGTACTTCTGTGAACCCTAGAACACTTATTTTCCTCATACCCAATCTTGGAAGGCAGACAAGTATCATTCTCACCCTTCAGGCCCAGCAAGGCAGAGGCGGGAACGCAACCCAGGTCTTAACTATCACAAAAGCAGTGTTTACCTTTTCCACCACAAGCAGAATGCATGTGTTAAGTTCGTGGCCCAGGCTACTGTTCCTGTTAGCGTTCCCTGGTCTTTAACCACTAAAGAATAAATATTCCTCTCCCAAAGCTACCAATGCAACCCAGGATTCTGCTAGGGTTACCACAAGATGTGAATGGTGAAAAACAATATTAATAACTTATGACAATTGTGATTAGTAAATGCTTAGGTTGCTTAGGGCATGGTATTTAGCTGCCTATTTCTGGTTACAGACTTTCAGTTGCACAATATGCAATCTTGGCCAGGATTGGGATTATTTCAAACTACTAATATGGGAAACCTCCACGTTTCCCATTTGTTAGATCTCCTACTTTGCAAACATATCTTTGTACAATTGAAGTTCTGCTGGCATGTTGTAGTCCTCTCCGCCTGTACAGGGAGAAATAACCTGATATTCAGAGTACTCGTAATCCTCTTGTGAGACTGAGAGACATGAACAAACGGTATCTATTTAAAAATAATCAGCAGTAGTAAATAGGAAAAGTCAACAGAATGGTTGTATCGTTTAAAACTCCCGCGGCTTTAAAAAAAAAAAAAAAAAAAAAAGTCCATCAGAGGACAGTAGAGGATAAGGACTGAGAAAGGGCGACACGTTTTTCAACGGCTTTTGAGAACCCCCTTCAGATAATATTCACCCGTGCTTTCCAAAGATATGAAGGTTCGTACTAAATTGGTGCAGTGTAGCCTTTGCGTTGCCATGTGTGCACATATAACATCGTTTTCTAAGTATTGCCCCGAGCCCCCGTTTTCATATAAGCAATTCAGAAGCTGCCCCCTTCCCAACATGAAACAATGATTTCTGCCTCTGAGGTAGAGGAATGAGTTCCTTTCTCTGCAATGGGAAAGCAGGCTGCTTTTGTGAGCGATTACTTCTGCAGTCGTTTTTATGCATTAGTCACACTATTGCACGTACTGTGAAATACGTACAGTAAGAATGAGCATACCACCAAATGAAGAAATTTAACAAATGGAAGAAAAGAATGCGGTGTCCTGCCTTATCTTCTGATGAAATAAATGTGCACTTTTCATTCATATTAACCCTCCCTGTTCAGGCTTTGGAAAAGACAGGGGAGAGACGATGCGTCCGGAAACCTGATTGGTCAGATTTTGATGCCGTCTGTAAATGCTTGAAAATCAGAGGAGGGTTTAAAAAAATGGCCACAAATATGCAGACCCCTTGATGGAAGACCCTCCAGAAAGGAAAATTATAAGCTAGGGACAAATACAAAGTTCAGTTGGAAAGTGGCTCTTATTTTATACAAGTCACAGAGACTGGCGATATTGCCTGAAACCGCGGGGTTGCATTGCAATCCTAATTACTGCAAGCATGACTTTTTCATGGATTCCAAGGCCGAAAGGGATCATTGGGATCATCTAGTTTTGACAGTGTGTCTCGGTATTACAAACGAATCTATCTATTTTATCTTCATTCTTTAAATCAAATCTCGGGGAATGTAACTAGAGCAGTGTACCCCTATCAACAACGGCGAGTGGGCGGGAAGGGAAGAGAAGGGGAGGGGCGGACAGCAAACTCAATAACCCGCCTCTTTTCTTCTAAAGCGCGCCTCATGCAGGCATCGGCAACCGGAGGCGGGGGGTGCGGTGGAAAACAGGGCCAAGGCTCCACCCCTTTCTTTGACAGTTCTCAAACAGGTCGGCTCGCAGACAATATACGGAGAGCACAACGCGCTAACGCAACCTGTTTGTTCTGGTTTTCTAAAAGCGGAGTGTTTTGAAGGTCGCAGCATCATGTCTGGTCGTGGCAAAGGTGGTAAGGGTTTGGGAAAGGGGGGCGCTAAGCGCCATCGCAAGGTGCTCCGTGATAACATCCAAGGTATTACGAAGCCGGCTATTCGTCGTTTGGCGCGCCGTGGTGGTGTAAAGCGTATTTCTGGTTTGATTTATGAAGAAACCCGAGGAGTGCTGAAAGTGTTTTTAGAGAACGTCATCCGTGATGCTGTCACTTACACTGAACATGCCAAGCGAAAGACTGTGACTGCCATGGACGTGGTCTATGCTCTGAAACGCCAGGGTCGCACCCTGTACGGATTCGGGGGCTAAGTTTCCATCCCGCTTTAAAGTTGAAACATCCTCAAAAACACAAAGGCTCTTTTAAGAGCCACCCACACTTTCACAATGAGAGCTTAAGTGCTGGTGGTCTGTTTCTGAGAGAGAGAGAGAGAGAGAGAGAGAGAGAGTGTGTGTGTGTGTGTGTGTTAAGCGTACTCTAAGTTTTTGGGGTATTTTATTTTCTCACTTGACCTAAATCGCAGATCAGGTGGAAAGAGAAGTATTAATGCTCTTTCAGTGGGGGTGACTAAACCCTGTTGTTAAAAGGTTACGGACAACTTCCCCCGCCCCCCCCCCCCTCTCTTTTCTTGGCCAAAAGCTGTTTCGTCAGCTTTCTGGGTAACGAGAGGCAGAACAGCTCAGTTTTCCTGGGAAGACCTTTTTGCTGCCTTACCCGCGTCCTGATAGTCCGACAAACGTCACGACAGACAATTGAGGGGCAAAATGCAATAAAGTCCACTCTGACTAAAAACACTAGCGTCCGTTTCCTTCTCCTCTCTCCCCCCTTCCTCCCTCATTTGGGGAAGGCAAAAGAGATTTATTTCCCACTTTGTTCCACAAGGCCACTTATTTCATACACGCTTTTTCATTTTTGTAGAGACGATGTGGGGGGTATGAGAAGATGTTAATCGAAAACATTATCTTTAAGAATTGCAACTGATACGTGACCTTTGGTCTCCTCTGAAGCTTAAGGCAGGACTGAAGGAGAGTGAAGAGGTCCTTCCTTCATAAAGAGGCAGCGCTTCTCAGTCCGAGAGGAAGAATCGTAGGATACTGTCACCTTCTAAAAGCCTATAAATTAGCAGACGAAGAGACTTTTCTATGCAGTCGACACATCCTGTGGTTTCAGTGTTACCTTCCGGGGATTCGTGCTCGTTCAGGTTGTTCATATGTAAGATACAGTACAGCGAAGAAGCGGGAATAATGTTCGGTATCAGAGATTTGGCCCTTTGGAAGTGAAATGAGACGACGAGCCACCGATTTAAATGAGAGAGAGAGATGAGATAGAAAGTGGGGGAGGGGGCGGCGGAGTTTCAGAGCGAGGGACCGCAAGAAACGGACTATGGGGACATCCAGAGAGCGCGAGTTTAGCGACCGGACCGTTGAAAGCCGGTTTGGGCGAGACTTGTCCGAGCGATACTGGAGGTAGGGAAGGGCGGGTCGGATGTCTGGCTGCACAAGCGCGGGCTTTTCAAATGTTCAATTTGTCCAATGATAGCTGGCTCCATGTCAACAACCAATCAGAAAGGAGCATCGGGCTATATATACCGCCGGAGCCGAGGGGCTCTGCCTTACTTTGTTGTTTTGTGCTGTTTGTCTGAGTTGTGAGCGAGGGTTGTTGAGAATGGCCAGGACCAAGCAGACCGCCCGTAAATCCACCGGTGGCAAAGCCCCCCGTAAGCAGCTGGCTACTAAAGCTGCCCGGAAGAGTGCGCCTGCAACTGGGGGAGTGAAGAAGCCTCATCGTTACCGACCCGGCACTGTGGCCCTGCGAGAGATCCGCCGCTACCAGAAATCCACTGAACTGCTCATCCGCAAGCTGCCCTTCCAGCGCCTGGTCCGTGAAATCGCCCAGGACTTCAAGACCGACTTGCGCTTCCAGAGCTCGGCCGTTATGGCCCTGCAGGAGGCCAGCGAAGCCTACTTGGTGGGGCTCTTTGAGGACACCAACCTGTGTGCTATTCACGCCAAGCGAGTCACCATCATGCCCAAGGACATCCAGTTAGCCCGGCGTATCCGAGGCGAGAGAGCTTAAAAGCTTGCTTACACCCACCAGCTTTTGGCAACTAGAAAACTATTACGAAAGATCCAAAGGCTCTTTTAAGAGCCACCACATTCACATTCAAAAGGAGCTGCAACACATTCGTCATTTGTGCACCTTTGACAGTGTGTCATGTGCTTTGAAATCTTACATGATTCCAATTTTATTGCCTGTAATGACAAACTATCACTTTAAATTTCAAACGAGTAATGATATATAGATTGGGGGTTTTTGCATGGTTTGGGGTGGTGGGTGTTTCAACGAGGCTTGTCTGAACATTCACTGCAACTGACCTCTACCAACGAGGTTTGTGCTCTTTCAGTCTCTTTCACACACTCGCGAGCACACACTGTTAACTTAGTCAATAACACAGCAGCTAGTTCAGAGGTCCAGATTCAAGAA
>QXTE01000088.1:0-69561 GCA_003942145.1 Platysternon megacephalum
AGGCAATAATACGTCACTGTGCCCCAGGAGTTCTGCAGATTTGTTTTTGCAAATCTAGAAACATGGGAAAGGTTTGCAAAGCCTCTCTTCAGAAATTTATTTACTGTTCCAACATAAGTTACCCTATATATGGCAGCAGATTTCAAGCATTTGGGGACAAATTCTGCCTCGGATTCACAAGTGCTTATTTTTAATTAGTCAAATCACACCTCTTTTGAGAGATCATAACACAATGGGTTATACATAGAAATTTCTACTTCCACTCTTTCTGAAGGACATCTGCAGAACTTAATAATAGAAGTAAGAACTGCTGCTAGCCTCCAACACAAGTGATGGAGGTCTGCATGAGACATGAACTGAGAAAATAAGTTAACAAATTGTTAAAACCGCACTGACATTTTGCTTGGCATCATATTGGACACAAAATCAAGAGAATCCATACCCCAAGAAGATTAAATCCTGAAAGAAAAAGAGAAGAATCTGATTATAGAGGAAGGAAGAACTTGGAATCTTTTTTTTTCTTTTTTTTTTTTTTTTAAGATTTTGACTCAATATGCACTTCTTGAAATCCATTTGGGAGTAATCAGGTTTTAGGCGCAAATTAGAGAGGGATGAAGGTGTTTTGATGAGCATTCTCAAGTATGGCATACGCAGAATTTGTTTTAATCCTAACTTTTTCAAAAGATCTCTTGTAACGTTGGGGAAAAATGATTTCCTGCTTTGCCGGAACACTTGGATATTGGGACAAGACAATATAGAGAGTACTTCTCCATATAGCACACCAGCAGGAGAGGATAATTGACTAGCTCTCAAGATGACACTAAGAGGAGGCCCTACTTCCATACCCCTTGGCACTTTGTGACATCCAATGTTCATAGTTTACTAGCTAGGTGGGGTGCTCTGGCCCCCAAAGCAGGGAGCATGAGCTAACCCCACTATGCATTCTTTCCTGGCTGCCCTACGTTATCCTATTCTGGACCAGCTGTCTGGTTCTGGGAGATACCTTGCAGCTAGCACTGCTCCACAGTGCAGCTCTATCAGTTAAGGGCAGGATTTAGCCCTCTGTGTATTGTGATTGCCCTATATCAAACTACATTAGAAGGGTCTATAAGTTTCCTTTTCTCAGTGAGGAGTTCAATTAACTTTGTGATCTGTTTCTCCCAGCCTCCAAAATATCTTAATTATCAGTTAATCAACATTAAACTGACTGTCAGAGGACCTCAGTAATTAACTTTGTGGTGACTGGGAAGTCAAGGGCATAGCAAAGTTCAGCATTAGGCAGGAACATTTGCATTTTACACAACATTCACTTATTAAAAACAATATCACACAAAATGCAAGACTTAAATAAAAATCCTGTTATCTAAGAGGAGAGTATAATACCACTGCAGTATGCTTGCCTTTGTTTCTTTTGCATCTATTAGTAACTTTGAAAATAAGTTGTGTTTAAACTTTGTCTATCCTCTAAATGTAATCTACAGTAACATGCAAAAGTTCTAATTGAAACACAAAGCAAGATGTCTGTGGCAGCAGCAGAACCAGAGAGGAAAGTGGCACCCATTGTTCCTTCACTGAAAGTTCAGTCCAAAAAATAAACATTTTACAAGCAGTAGGTGATCAATTTGTTTCTGTGTGAAAATAAAATAAGAAGGGAAGAGGTTAAGTAAGGATGGAACAAAAAATATTAAACCCCACAACTTTAAACAGAAGCTTAATGAAGAATGTAAGTTTTGATTTTTAATTAAAAATAGAGTAGGTGACATTCAGCCAATCCCAGGAACATGTATCACCTTGTAGTTTCAGATTAAATGGAGGAATGGTATACTGTAAATATAGCAGATCCCAATCAGACCTGCATAATGGGCCCATTTTTTACTCAAGCAATCTCCTTTGACTTCAATAGAAGTTATGCCTGAGTGACTATTAAATAAACAGTACGTCTAACAAGAGCTTTCTTATACAGCCAATTCATCCTAACTGGACATGGAATAATCCCTACGCTGGCAACATCCACGGATATATTTACTGAGAATGGTGAGAAAAGCAAAACAGCAGACTAACATACAAAAAAAAATAACCTTGGCAGATTATATAAGGAATGTTAATTTGAACTCATAACAGCAGGTCATAGTGCCTCCTGCAGCTCAAACCCTGCCGTTCACACTCCAGAAAGTACACAATTGAATTAACGCACACTGATGCAATCAAATCGCATGTACGCAGTGTATTATTACATTAAAACCAAGATAAAAGATCACTACTTCCTATCATTTGTAACAGAAATAAAATTACTTCTTAAGAATGAACATCAAGCCTAGAGCAGCCAAATCCACAAAACTTTTTTAAAACCGGCTAAAGGCAAAGAAATATAAGGATTACTGGGTTATATCAACATTAAAATGCATATTTTAGCCACTTCCCTATGGTGTAATGTATTAAGGACATGCCACAAAACTCTTCTGCAGTGGGACCTCACATACTGTTCTTAGTATATCCCCTTTGAACTGCCAACATGGCAATGGAAAAGTAACATTTCAAAGGGAGCTGAAAAATGCCACCCCTCAGAGATTGCAGAAGTGGACAGCACCGAAGTGGTTAATAGGGCTGAAAAGCAAACCTCATCTCTTTAACACCAGAGCTTGCAAACACTATGTCTACAGCAGGCCAATTTTGCAGAAAAGTCCCTCCTTCCTGAACACTAGTTCAACTCCTCTGGTGTTAGCAGCATTGGAAGTCCTAGTGCTGACAGTCACCTGTTCGGCATGGTGTTAAAATTGCTGGTGGCCATCTAACTGGAAGCCACTGAGTGCCCTGCATTTGTGTTTTCTGGATGGCTGCTATGCAACTCTACTACCAGCAAAGTCCAATTTTTAGTTTTCAGAATAAATATACATTGTACAAAATTGCCTTACAAGAGGGTAGTGCATCTCTTATCCCAGTGAAACAGCACACAATCTGAATTTTTCTATCCTTAAAAATGAAAAAAATGCATCCTTTCAAAACGTGTATTAAATGTATTTATTAATGGCAATTCTCCAATATTTTTCCATAGCTCACCTTGATACTACAAAGTCAATCCTCCTTTTTAATAGGAAAATAACATTTCTGAGATTTTTGAATCATGTCAGGAGATTAGTAATTCACAGTATCTTTTAAAACTGACACATATACACAAAGAGACACAAGGAGATTAAATCCTGTGGCTTCCTGAGATATGAATTCATTCTCAGTTGATCTTCCTCCATTCGTTTCTGGAGACTGACACTGAAATGCTCACCAGTCACTAATTAATCAATCCTTCAGAAAAACAAGAGAATGAACCTTCATTTGCATTCACTTAAATAAATGAGATCTGCAATGAGTTCCACAGCAAGTGAAAGCTTCTGGAGATGCTGCTTTTATTATCTCTGCAGTGAGAAAGGACATTTACAGAATGGTCCTCTCATGCACAAGTGTACAAATCATTGCAGACATATGCAGAGGGCACTAATAAATGTATGTGTTACTGCATTCTGCTTCTACACTCTTCTGAAGAATTAAATGTATAGTATGCACACAGGGCCAAATGCTTGCAAATACAAGTTGTGTATGGCTAAATAGGTGCATGAGCATATTTTGAAAACTGGAACCACCATCTCAGTTTAACTTCTCTGTGTCTTCTTTCTATAAGACACTTGGAGCACACAAGAAAGCTGAGTGCAATAGTGAAGTATGTTGCCTAATTCTTCATATACCTTCCTTAATTAGAGAGTATTAACTCGCAAGGTAAAAATACAGTGTGTTTTCTTTTTAACTTGTAATTTTGATAATTCTGAGCATATTTAAGTATTTCTTTTTTTATTTTGTTGCTGCTATGTTGGTGAATGAGATCCATTCAAGGAAGCGCTCAAGTTTGAAAAATGAACTGGAATATTTCCCAATTCGGTTCTCTAGGTGATAATGTTGTTTGGATTTTTGCTAAATCTTCTGCTTATTTACTTTCTTAGAAAGATGAATTCAGTAAAGTTCCATTCCGTTTAATAACAGAGAAGCATCAACACTTTGTAAAGAAAGATTTCGAAACTCACTTGACAGCTCACATAGTGGGTCACAGTTGCCCTACTGTCCCTTTTGATTGGGCCTCTGCAAGCTGTCACACCTCTTTTTAATTTGATATTATGCTCATCTCTTGGCTCCTTGAACTGTGGAGTTTCTATTCATCTTCTTACATTTTCCTCAAGTCACCTTGCATTTCAGGTTATATTAATGTACTGAAGATTTGCAGTTCTACAGGTCACCAGAAGATTCTTTAAAAAGAATTTTGAGCCACTTATGAGAAAATTTGAATTTCGTTTAAAACAACAAAAAATTAAACACAACATCAGTGGTCCCTGTGCTCATCTGCTTCCACAATCCTAATCCTCCAACCTCTCTGATGTTCACTCAGCTTTTGTTGTTGCTTCTTCAACCATCTCAAACATATCTTACCCCCCAGCTGATCTCTGGCTCTCCTGTCCTCACACAGCTCCCCAGATGCTTCTTGAGCTCTATTCATGAACAATTGCTCTTCTGGCTGCCCACCTGCCCTCCCTGACATTCAACCAGCCCTGTCCATGTGCCTTACCAGCTAGCTTTCTTCACTGTGGCTAAACCCTCCTTCACTTCATCTGTACTGATGGTGATGGGGTCTTGTGGAGGGATTAAGGTCGCTGTCCGATGTAGTTAATGATGGATTTCTCGCTTGGCATTTTTGTCGAGTGGTCCTTTTGTGCTCTCCACCAATTTGGAGGCTATGGAGTTGAGCTGGATTTTTGAGGTCCGATATTCTGTCAGATTGGAAGGCGCATAAGGCGACTGGTGGAGATGGTATCTCCCTGGAATTTCTTCATCATCTAGGCCTCAGGGGACTACAATGGCTGGCAAAACTGTACACCAAAACCATGGAATCTGGAAGCATCCCAAAAGCCTGGCGGGAGGTGATAGTTATTGCCATATTCAAACCAGGAAAGCCAACGACCTCAGAAGCTAAGTTTCTGTGCACTACCTAGAAACTCCTAGAATGTATCATCCTCTGGAGAATCAATCCTCTTGTCAAGTCAGTAATCCCCGAAGAACAAGCAGGATTCCAGCCTAAACGCAGTTGTTTCAACCAAGTTTTGGCCCTTGTAACACACACCGAGGCTGGATTCTAGAGGATAGATATCTAAGACCAGCACAGCCTCTGTAGATCTGTCATCGGCCTACAATATGGTCTGGATTAAAGGCCTGATGCTGAAGCTCACAAGGATCATCCCCTTCCGCAAAACACTATGCCTGCTATGGACGACGCTGAGCAATCGGCAGCTACGTGTCCACTTGGGCAATGAAGTCAGTTCTCCCCGGTTCCTCAACAACGGACTGCCACAAGGCTCAGTACTCGCGCCAATGCTTTTCAATGTTTACATGAGCGACATGCTGCCAATGAAGTCCCGCAAATTTGCATATGCGGTTGACCTTGCCCTGGCAATGCAAGCAGCTACCTTCACGACATCGATTCCACCTTGAACAGGGACCTAAATACTATGTAGGAATATTTCTGGAAATGGAGGCTGAAGCCAAATCCTCAAAAAACAATGGTCACTGCATTCCATCTTGATAACAGGAACGCTAGGCACACCCTGAAAGTGACCTTCTGCGGCAACACTGTNGCTAACCTTCCAGGACCATCTGAAGAAGGTAGCTGCCAAGAAAAAGACATGGGTAAACCTGGTCCAGAAACTGGCAAGCATAAGCTGGGGAGCATCAGCATCAGTGTTACAGACATCATCAATGGCCCTTGTGTACTCCGTATCCGAGTACTGTGCACCGGTATGGACCAGAAGTAGCCACACTCACCTTGTTGATGTCCAAGTGAACATTGCAATGCAGTCCATTGCTGGAATCCTCAAATCAACACCAACACCTTGGCTGCATGTGCAGTCGCACATTGCTCCCCCCATCTATTCACTGCGATGCCACAACTCTTCGGGAATTCCAGAAGATCGTGTAAATTAATGTCTTCCCATTCACCAGGACCTTAACAACGTTCCTCACCACTGCTTGAAGTCGCGTAAGCCCTTCTGGATCCACGCGTTTAACCATCCACAATGCAACTTCAACCCTCATAAAGCTTGGAAAGCCAAATGGAGTTCACAAGAAGTCAAAAATAAACACCTTGTGAAAGACCTGACAGAGAAGATCCCTGGCTTCGATCTCCAATGAAGCTCATGGGCAACTCTAAACTGCATCTGCACAAACCATGGCAGATGTAGATACTTGCTGCACAAATGGAAAATTAAAGACACTTCAGTCACGACTATGGTCACCCAGAACAGACCATGGAACATACAACTCCTCCATGCCTGATCCACAAATACAAAGGAGGCATCACAGCATACACTCTGCTACTCCAGATGCAATTATCTGGTTAACCATCTGAATGTAAAATTATAGTTGTTGCTCTATCTCTACATCAGCCATACAAAGAAGACCACCAGCTAGCTAAGGCCCTTCACTACCTGATCTTTTCTTATTCACTGTTGGGCTGTTGACGCTTGCTTCTGATCAGCCAATGATGCCAGCTTCCATGGCCCACTTGTACAAATTTCAAAAAATCAACTTTGGGCTTTCTCCCATGCTGCCCCACAGGCTTGAGAGGCACTGACTCCCCATAAACATCAACAAAGCTACTTAATTATCCATCTTCAAATCCCTGCACAAAACTCTCCTTTTTCCACAAGGCCTACAAATAACTTGACTACAGTTAGGCAGCTGATATACTGTGACCACAGTCTATTACGATGACCAGTATTGTCTCATTGTTTACTTGTACCACCCCCCTTTGTCTGTATTTATCTGCTGACTCTTGTCTTATACTTAGATTATAAGTTCCTTGGGGCAAGAACCATCTTTTTGTTCTGTATAGCACCTAGCACAATGGGGTCCTGATCCATGAGTAGGGCTCCTAGCTCTACTGTAATACAAATAATTGTAATTATTATAATAATAGTTAAGCATACTCCACCCCCTCCATGCTTCAAGGTATACCCTTGAACCTTTGACCTTGCTCTAGATGGCCTTTTCTTGATATCGCCACAGTCCTTCTAGACTTTTTACATTCAACCTTGACATTTTCCAATGGCTCTCTGACACTATGCATGCTTCTAAATTTTTTCCCTGGTTATCTCTTCTGCTTTAGTGAATCACTGCTTCCCTCTCTAAGTTTGCCATGCTGGAGGACTCAAAATTTAAAATTTAGGAATTATTTTTCCTTTGAGAAAAGTAAAGCCTACTTTCACCTGTTGCATAGAAACACAAATGCCATTAATTACAGCTTGCAAACATGGAACTCTGATATATTCAGAAGTAAGGCATTCACATTTTACTAAAAAAAAAACCCCAAACAAACAAAAAACAGTAGGTACTTTCACAAAGACTATTTGCAAGGACATATATCAGACTGGCAAATTTAATTCATTCCCATCTACAGTACAATGAGATATATTTTAACTGTACAATTCTGACAGCAGAAACATTAAGATCTTCTGAAATTGGATTAATTTTTCCTTTACTGAAGCTCACCCACTCTAATATATTTCATGCTTAAACGGTAAAACAAAATGCTTATGGTATTATATGGTAAAGATAGAACAAAGATAGAACCTCTATTTCCAGAGTGTGGAGAATGATGTATGAATAAAGGCTAAATAGTACTTGTGAAAAAGAAAAAAGGTCACCAGTACATATAATTTTTCTGTACATACACACATATATAGCATTTATCTGTTAACCACCAACAGTATGCTTGGAGCTGTTCAAGATACAAATGAATAGACTTATATGAGAGAGAGAGAGAATATAAAACAATGTGGTGTAAAAATATTTTATTGGCAAGAGTTTGGGATGAGCTGTACAACAAACAAATTATGAAATCAAAATGAGATTATCCACCACAACCCAAACTCATACCAATAACATATTTTATACCACACCATACCATCATGACTTTTGATGTCAAATAGTTTACACCAAAACTATGTTTTAACATTTTAAAAAATGTTATTGGTATTCCCTTTCATATTGCTTCACCTGTAAAACGAGGGAACTTTGGTCCCAGGAGCCAACTGTATAGGCCATGAAAGAAGAGAAAAATGGTAATTAATATTTCAGAAATTTCTAAGAATAACCTACAATAACTTAACTTTACAGAGAGAGAGAGAGAGAGAGAGAGAGAGAGAGAGAGNGGATGATATTTTAAGATCCAATATCTCTCATATGAGGATATTAGCTAAAACCACATAAACCAAGTTGAATGCTTAGCATACTCCAGGGGCAAACGTCACAAAGTTTTGATGTCCTGAAATATTTGAGCCAAATCCATGCTCCCCCAGAAACCTCAATAGGCCTTCCTGACTCCTCCACCAACAACCTACCCCCACAGCTATACATTATGATTCTAGCTCCCTTCCTCCTTACAGCTCCCACAATACATCCCTCTAGTTCCTTCCTTCCTCTTACTAAGGCTCTTAGGCTATGTCTACACTACACACTGATGCATGTAGCTACACACCACAGTGTGGACTCAGCAGAAGTTTCATTGTAGCACTGTGGTGTGTAGCTACATGCGTCAGTGAAAGGCTCTTGCAAGGAGAAAAAAGCAAGGAAAAGCTTTAGCAGCTCCATGTTGCCAGAGCTTTTCACTGTGGGGAGGAAAGGCTCTGGCAGTGGGGAGGCAGTGGGGAAAGGATCCAACAATGGGGAGCTGGCAGAACCTTTCCCTGCTACCTCCGGCTGCTGGAGTCTTTCCCTGCAGTGGGAGAAGGCTCCAGCAGTTGGGAGCCACTGGACCCTTTCCCTGCTGCTGGAGTCTTTCCCCACTGACAGGGTCTTTCCCTGTGGCGGGGGAAGGCTCCAGCAGCCAGTTATTTTCCTAAGGAGGAGAGAGGCTCCAGCAATGGGAAGGCCACAGGATACTACATTGCTAACGATAGCAATGTAGATTGGAGGCATGGCTTGGGCATGTACAGAATGTGCACAATATGTATTCGCATATGTAACCACAGTCTTCAGTCATGCCTTTACTCACCTAAGCCATGCCCCACCAGCTACACTGCTATTTATACTTGTGCTAAGGGGACTATGCACATATGTACTCTACATGCTGCCAAAAGTAGCATGTCATATAGACATAGCTTTAGTCCTATCTCTGAAGATCTGCAGGGCCCAGCAGATCTGCTCCCCCCTCTGTTAGCTGCAACCCAGAAAGCAGAGGATCTAGAGTCGCTTATTTTGTATCCTCTGGAGTTTCAGAAGCTCATTAATAATTTTGCAGTGCAGTTAAAGGGAAATCACAAAATGACAGAAAGTTTTAGCGGAGTGGCAACCTAGGGAATGGCAGACCTGCTGGGGGCCCCAATATTTTTAGAGCAAAGAGGAAAAGGAGACTGAAATGAGACAAGGACAGAAGATTTGAGTTTGGACTTGGGTTGAGCCTGCAATTGTTAACATGTGTCAGGGTGGGAACAAGAAAGTGTTTAAAGAATTGAACCGGCTGGGAGACTGCAATGGGGGCAGGAAAGAAGATCAGATATTGAACTGTGTGTAAACAAGTTGGGAATTGGATTAGGTATGAGTAGCAGTGAAAGCAGGGAAAACATGGATCAGTTCAGTTAAGAAGAGAGTTGGAAACTGGATTAGGTAGGAACAGAGGGGTAGGTCCCCAGCTCCATTGATGGAGCTGTGAAAATTTACACTAGCTGAGGATCTGCCACAGAGAGAACAAGAAAATCAATTGGGATAAAGGGAGTATATAGATATACAAGCGGTGAAATCCTGGCCCCGCTGAAGTCAATGGCAATAATCCCATTGATTTACTTGGCTCATTATTTCACCCAGAGGGGGAAACGTACCCAATCTGATTCAGACATGAAAAGAAGTTCAGAATATGAAGGTTCCTTTCCTGTAATAAGGGTTCTTTGAGAGGGACTCTGCATAGTCCCACTCATGGGATGCTCTGACTGGTGCAGCCTAAACAGTAGAACTCTAACTAGCAGTACCACTGGAGTGCTCACGCACCTCCTTCGCCCCTCCACTCAGTGAACATTTAACGTTCTAATGCGAGGATATACAAGGGATGTGACACTCTAGCTGCCTCAGCTCCTTCCCACACAACCCTTTTTCGAGGTAGTGGGGAAAGGTGAGCCAGGTGTGTGAACATACAGAGTCCACATGAAAGAGCCCTGGTTGCAGATAAGTAACCCTCTTTTTTTTTTTTTTTTGTGTCCTCTGCATAGTCCCACTCACGAGACAGATTAACAAACAGTACTCTTATCCAGAAGAGTGAGATAACAGAGTCCTATCTGAATACGGACTGCAGAACTACCTTGCCAAATTTTCCATCAAATCTAGATTCCAAATTTAACAAATAGTGTTTAGTGAAAGTATGGATTGAACTCCACGTTGTTACTCTACATATCTCTATTAGAGGAATGTGTCTAGAAAAAGCCATAAAGGCTGTCTTCGATGTAGCTGAATGTGTTTTAATTTCCTGTGGAAGGGATAAAGATCATCAATTTATAAGCTTCTTGAATACAAATTTAACCCATCTTGAGAGCATTTGCACAGAAATAGCTTTACCCTTATTCCTCTTTTCATGTACAATAAACAATTCTGGAGACTCTCTAAATCATTTAGTCCCATCTAAACAAAAGGCTAACACCCTTCTAACATCTAGTGTGTGGGAAAGTCTACACTACAAAATTAGGTCGACCTAAATTATGCCAACATACAGCCACCACAGTAACTAAATGGCTTTTGCATGTCCACACTATGCTACTTGTGTCGGTGGTGCACGTCCTCACCAGGAGCGTTTGCACCAATTTAACTTGCACTGTGGGGCAATGTAGGATGGCTTCTGAAAGGCAGCATCAGTTGATGTAAGCAATGCAGTGTCTACACTGACACTGCGTTGACCTAACTACATCAACCTAAGCGCTATGCCTCTTATGCGGTGTAGTGGGAGAGTTACATCAGTAGGAACTACATTTTACTGTAGACGCTTGCAGAGTTAGGTTGACGTAAACTGCCTTACATCAACCTAACTCTAGTGCAGACCAGGGCTACGTAAGTTAGCTTCTCCATCTCGAGTATGAGGCTCGGGACAGAACATTAGTAAAATAATAGACTGGTTATAAAAAAAAGTCTGAGGCCATCTTTGATGAAAACCTTGAATGTGTATGTAAAATTGCTTTATCTTTATGAAAAACAGTAAATGGTGGCTCAGACATTAACACATGTAATTCACTCATACGCCCTGCTGAAGTGATAGCTATCTAAAAAACAGTCTTAATAGACAAACGGAACAATGTATAATTTCCCAAAGGTTCAAAGGGAGGTTTCATCAATTGTGAAAGCACTATGTACAAATTCCAAAATGGCACAGGGTGTCCTTTTGGAGGATAAAAATTATTAAGACCTTTTAAGAACCTTTTAACTACATCATGAGTAAATATTGATTTACTGTCCACAGGTACATGGTATGCGGATATGTCTGAGAGGTGAACCTTCACTGAAGATAGTCAAAGACTCATTCTTTTAAGATACAATAAATATTCTAATAGATAATTAATGGGTGCTGTATATGGCTCTATATCATACATGGAAACCCACCATAAACATCTTTTTCATTTATGATTAACAAATTATAACTGGGTTCAAAAAAGAATTAGATAAATTCATGGAGGATAGATCCATCAATGGCTATTAGCCAAGATGGTCAGGGATGCAACCCCATGTTCTGGGTGTTCCTAAGCCTCTGACTGCCAGATGCTGGGACTGGATGACAGTGCATAAATCACATGATAATTGCCCTGTTCTGTTCATTCCCTCTGATGCATCTGGCATTGGCCACTGTTGGAAGACAGGATACTGGGCTTGATGGACCATTGGTCTGACCCAGTATGGCCATTCTTATGTTCGTATTTTCCATGGGGACTCTTTCCTTGAATTTAGCAGTATATTTTGCACCTCTAATGAACAAGACTTTTCTATAATTCCAGAGTCTTATTCCTCATGCCGTTAGAAGAAGAGACTGAGGATCGGGGTTCCGTCAACAAGTCTGGTTCTAATGGTTGAGAGTTGATTAACCCTCTGGATAGGTGAATTAAGTCCAGGTACCACTGATGTCTAACCCAAACTGGTGCTATTAAAATTACCTTGACTTTGTCTTGTATTATTTTGTTTCTCTCTCTTTGAATGAGGAAAATGCATACACTACGCCTTGATCCTAATTTATTAGAAACGCATCTGATATTGAGTCCTTGATTGATATTGAGTTATCACATCTTTATCTTTCCCCACATCATCGGTTCCTTAGCTTTTGCTTTCGGAACTGGCTCATCGAATCTGACACAACTGGATTTGAAGAAGAATGTCTCCTGATTCTACCACAAGAAAATTTACCAAAGATAGACTCCTTGAAGACCCTCTGGTCAGAAGAATCTTTCTCTCACTGACTGGCTGTTTGCAAAGAGGCTGAGCATTCATGCTCACCATAACAACGGTGTGCTTTTGTAGTAGAATGGCTCTGGAAACAGAGTCCGAAACCACAGTAGTTTTCCTCTTTGAATCCTTCCTACTTAGAGACCGTTTAGTACTGTGTACCGAGGTGGAAGGTTTGTCCTTCTTCCCTCCAGACTCAGAGCTGATGCTGGTCTCTGAGACGTGTTCAGACCTTGTACTTGCTCGGTTCTGGGTGGTTTTCCTGACAGCACTTCTTGTAATAAAACTGTCTGTTCCATCATTCCTTTTTTGCTCATGTTGTAAAAGTTGAGCAAATCAAGCATTTTGAAGGTGAGTGTCCCTTGCTCAAACATGCCAGGTTGGCATGTGTGTCAGATGCTGGAAAACTGCCAGACATAACACGCATATTTTAAAAAAAATGAGCTTTTTATTCTTCAGCTCCACCCTCTCCAAACCAAAGATTTACAGCTATCTAACAAACTACTAACTAATTCTAACTATAAAATTATTAACTAGCTAACAAGCTCTGGATCCAGGAGCTCTGGATGAAGAGAGACAAATGCACATCTGCTTTATGCTGCTCATTACTGATTCTTTATTACAGTTCGCACTAGTGCCTTTTTGGGGTCTGTACACTTATGAGAAAACTCCTGGGAATGAGAAATGATTACTAAGGGATCTCAAAAGTTGATAGAGAAATTATATACCATTTTTGTTTTGATAACTCCCTCTAAAATAATTGGCTCCCCCCCCCCCCCCAAACCCTGCTCAATGTTAGTTCCTTTTCAGTGACCTCTGCTGTCATAATGCAACAGCTTTGATTTAGTTGGGATTAGGCCCTGCTTTGAGCAGGGGGTTGGACTAGATGACCTCCTGAGGTCCCTTCCAACCCTGATATTCTATGATTCTATGATCTCTGTTCTCTTGATCTATTTTTTTCCAGCAAGGCTGCTCCTAACAAGAATACTTCTGAGTTTCCTTGTGTGTGTAAATTTGTCTGCAATGGAAACTTTGTAATCAGCCAGGACCCACTTAAGCTTCCAATAGACATTTTCAATTAAAGTGAATGAGGAAGCTCTTATTAAAAAAAACAAACAGATCAAGCACCCAAATCATTTATCGACTATATGTGTGTGTAAGCTTAAAAATTACAAATAAGCACATGGTAAAGCAAAATATTCTGGACTGTCATGAGCTGTAAAAAATTGAATAATTCACAATTTTTTTTTTAAAAAGATCACAGAATCATATGGAAATAACAGCAAGAGACTAAGATAATTTAATAAATTTCCCCATTGGTGCAAGAGTGTCCCCTACAGTACACTGTTTTAGTGTAGATGTAAAGGATCCCAGGCTTTGAGGTTTCCACCACTTCCCTTGAGTATCAAATCCTCAGACAAAAACTTCTCACTGCTAAGAACATTTGATGGATATTAAGTCCCCATTTTCCCTTTTGTAATTTCATCTCTATACTATCTGTGTACCACATTAAATATATCCTCTCCATCTTTGGTGTTAGCATTATCCAAGTATTTGTCAACTGTTATGCTCCCACTTTAGTCATCACTTAACCAAATACACATATTTAGTTCTTCCAACCCCAGAATGGTTGTGTGTGTGTGTGTGTGTGTGTTTAAGACACCAATTTACCTTTTATTTTCTGTTTATGAGGTGCCCAAATCTATGTACTAGTGTAGGCTTAACTCCCAGAGCTATTTAGAGAGGAATTTACCTTCCTGCTTTATAAGGTAATGAGTCTGGGAATGCAGCCCAAAATTGTGGTGTTTTTTTTTTCTGCTGCCATATCACATTACAAACTTATAGAATCTGATGTCCACTCTCTTATCACTCCTATGTCTTTTTTAGTTTGATTACTTCTTATGTTTCTCCCTCCTATAAATCGCCATGATTTGAACAGTTTTGATTCAATATGTTAACTCAGGAATCTGAGAAAAACAGGGAGCAGTGAAATAATTTAAATATTTTGTAATTGTAACTACCAGATTGTACTCGTTCTGAGCATGATGGGAAGGAAAGATTCTACACTCTACTGTCTGATACAAACAGACAGATATGGATCAAAAACATATGTGGAGTGTGTGCAATTACTCAAGTCAAATTTGCTCTGAAGCCCATGAATGTCTACAACACAACTTTGATATACTACAGCAGAAGTTTATTATGACTCACTGCATCTGATACAAATAGTACTGCAGCTACTCTATACACTTCCATCTGAAGTGGTTATGTCTTCCAGAATGTAAGGGACTGGGTTGTAGGTGGTCTGGCCTCGTGGTCACAGTGTCCACACATCAAGGATGGCCACAATACAGTAGTCAGTGAACACAGATTGGAGGAATCGCTAGTGCCTAGGATCAATAAGCAAGAGTCAGGGTCAGAGTCAGGCTGGGGTCTGAGACCAGAGATCAAAGGTAGTGCCAGGCTGGAATCAGAAGGCAACAGTCAGTGTCAGAGCTCAGGCTAGGGTCAGAGACTGGAGATCAGAAGGCAAGGTGTAGTCAGGAGTCACAACAAACCAGAAGTCTGTATGGTTGCCCAGACAACTTCCTGGGACACCTTCCAGGGTTAAATAGTGAGGTTGGCCACTCTGCCACTCTGAACCCTTTGGGTAGTACTTCCCGCAATGCCTAATTGCCACAATATTCCCTGGATGCATGCCCTCTCAGTGACAATATCAGGTGTCCTAGGCTCTGCAGGCCTAGGTTCTAGTCCTTACATTACCCCCTTTTCAGGGCACCCTTCCTTTGGGTGGCACCAGTCCTGGTTTGTCTGAGTGGTCTTGATGAAACCTTTTTACAAGGTCAAGGGCATGGACATGGGCAGCAAGTTCCCAGAAGCGCTCTTCAGGACTATAACCCTCTAAATCAATTAGGTAGTACAGTCTTCCCCTCTGCAGTTTAGAGTCAAAGACAGTGCGGTCTCCTTGGACCGGGACAAGCGGGGGTCTGTTGGGATCAGTCGGGCAAGGGGTCCTCTGTGTAAGTCCTCCAAAGGGATACATGGAAAACAGAATGTATCTTAAGGGATCAAGGGAGCTGTAATTTCAAGGTGACAGGGTTGATTTAGTGACCAATATGGAATGGTCCAAGGAATTGGTGGTCTAGCTTGTGGGACAACCTGTTCATATGGAGGTGCTTTGCTGCGAGCTGGACTTTTTGGCCCACCGTGAGAGGTGGGCCTTCCTTGTGTTGACAGTCAGCATACTGCTTGTAGTCCTTTTTCACATCTTCGAGGTGGTCCTTAAGCTCCTCATAGATATGATGAATTCGTTGGATTCAGAGGCTGCTGACAAGCCTGGGTGGAAGTGAGGGTGGAACATGTAATTTGCAAAGAAGTGACTCTGTCCCATGGAAGTGTGATTGTCATTGTTGTATGCGAACTCAGTATAAGGAAGGAGAGAGAACTGGTTATCTTGATGGTAGTTGAAAAAGCACCTTAGGTATTGCTCTAATACTTACTTCACCCTCTCTGTCTGGTGGTGGTACACAGATGAGGTAAAAGCGCGAATGTCCATTAACCAGAGTGTTTCACACCAAAATTATGAGACAAACTGTGGTCCTCTGCCCGAGGTGATAGACTGTGAAAACCCATGAAGATGGATAACATGCACCACTAGGAGTTGAGCCATTGTTTCAGCAGAGGGCACGTGGTAACAGAAGATGAAGTCTGCCATTTCAGTCAGTTGGTCTATGTATGGCAGTCAGAGTCAGGGAGTCCCACTATGAAACCCATGGTGATTGAGGCCCAGGGTCTAAGTGGAGTTTTCAGTGGTACTAGGGTGCCAAGAAGCTTAGTTTGGGGAGTCTTAGTGCATGCATACAGGTCACAAGAGTCAATGTAGTTCCAGACTTCAGTTAGCATACAGGACCACCAGAAGAAACAGGAAGCTGTGCGGTAAGTCTTAAGGTGGCCAAAATGGCCTGCCAACAGAGTGTCATGGCAGAGATGGAGCACTTCTAGCCAGGGGAACCCCGGTGGAACATATATGTGCCCACTGAGGTATGTGATCCTATCTTGTGTGGAGCACTGCATTTCGGTTCTGACTCTCATTTGCTCAGGCTGTTCCATCATCTCCTGGACTAACAGATCACCCCGCAAAGCGGATCAGATTAGATCAATCAGGTCTTGGTGTATTATGGCACTAAGGAAGTTGTCAGGTTTTAGGAGACAGGGTGGTTCTTGGTTAGGCTCTTTGCACTCCTGGTAATATTTGACCTTTCAGGATAAGTCATCGGCTTTCCCGTTCCTGGTTCCCAGGTGACAGGTGATGATGAAATCAAACCAAGAGAAGAATAATACTTACATGAGCTGTCTTTGGTTCAAGGCTCAAGCCTTATGCAGATATTCAAAGTTCTTATGATCAGAAAAGACTTGCACTGGGTGTTGGGTTCCCTCAAGGNCTGGAGGAAAATTCCTTCCCGACCCCAAATATGGCGATCAGTTAAACCCTGAGCATGTGGGCAAGACTCACCAGCCAGCACCCAGGAAAGAATTCTCTGTAGTAACTCAGATCCCACCCCATCTAACATCCCATCACAGACCATTGGGCATATTTACCTGCCAATAATCAAAGATCAATTAATTGCCAAAATTAGGCTATTCCATCATACCATCCCCTCCATAAACTTATCAAGCTTAATCTTGAAGCCAGATATGTCTTTTGCCCCCACTACTCCCCTTGGAAGGCTGTTCCAGAACTTCACTCCTCTAATGGTTAGAAACCTTCATTTAATTTTAAGTCTAAACTCTTCAAAGGCTGATTTAATTGTGAGCATTTATTTATGTAATATTTCATAACTCCGTTTGGTGGGGTGAGTTTTTGGGAGTAGTAGGTGCAGGGCTGCAACACTTACTGCGGATATGCCTCTAACAGCATATGGCCCCAGTGGCTACATTGGAGGTATCAGCAGCCAATATGAATACCTGGACCAGGTCTGGATGTACTAGAATGGGACGGTGGCGAAAGCAGACTTGAGCTGTTCATAGCATGATGAGCTTTGGCAGCCAAACCAATGTGGTGGCCTTCTAGAGGAGGTTTGTCATGGGGGCTATTTACCCTGAAAAGCCTGGAATGAACCATTGGTAAAAATTCACAAAGCCCAGGAAGAACTGTAACTTCTGAGGGGACCTGGGCATTGCCCAGCTGTGGATGGTCTCCACCTTCTGGGGATCCGTCTTAATGCCCACAGAGCAAGGGATATTACCTAAAAATTCTGTGGAGGATTGATGAAAAGTACATTTTAACAATTTATGTAGTCTTTCCAAGATGTAATGAACATGGTAACAATGCTGCTCAGGATTATCTGAAAACACAAGTATGCCATCGAGATAGATGACTACATACTGGTCCAAGATGTTGCTAAATACATTGTTCATGAAGTGTTGAAAGGTTACAGGAGTGTTGGTCAGACCAAATGGCATTAGTAAATATTTGAAGTGCCCATAGCAGGTTTGAAAGGCAATCTTCCCTTCGTTTCCTGCCCTCATTGTGCATTAGGTTGTAAGCCTCCTAAAGGTCCACTTTGATGAAAATTCTGGCTGACCACACACAATCTAGTAACCCCAAGGCTAGGGGCAGGGGATTTAGCTGGATGTTGTTAGCTAGATGCAACAGTGCTGATTTGATAAGATGCACACTCTTTATCTTCATAAAAAGTTTCAAACACATGATATGCAAACTGAGGTCCACTATTGTGAGCTGTGTTGGCAAGCTCTGAATGCTAAGTATTTTACACAACAGTACTGGATGATGCTTACAGTAGATCCAGTTGATCCCTGTGATGACCTTTAATATCTAATATTCTGAAACTGCATGACATTTCACAACAAAACATATTATTTCCAAGTTATTGTGAAACTATGTCTTGCTGACATTGTTTTATAGCATCACCTTACCACCTCTACTTCCCCTTTCTCTCTTTTTATATACAATCATCTGTGTTGCCATTCCAGTTATGAGAATCTTCCCACTAGTTTTCAGTTATGCCCACCAGTTCACAAACCATCATTTAGTAACACTTCTAGATCTTCTTCTTTCCCATAATCCTTGCATTTATGTATAGATTAATACTGTACGTTAATATACTTATTCCTTCGTTTCTATTTGAGAGCACTGCATCTTGTTTAATTGTGTATGTTAAAACAGCAGAGACAACACTGTCTAGTGGAAAGGACACTGGACTATCCCCAGCTCTGCCACTGACCTGCTGCATGACCTTGAGCAAGTGACTTTGCCTTTCTATGCCTGTTTCACAACCCATCATTAGTTTCTCTTGTCCATTTAGATTGTAAAATTAGAGAATTTCTGTTACTATGTGTATGCACAGGCCTTTACACAATGGGGATCTGATCTCAGTTGAGGGAAGGGGTCTAGACACTACATAAATAATAATGCCAGATAGTCTGAATTGGGCAAAAGTGTCCCTCCCCTTCTCATTTCCAGTTTAGTTTGATGTTCACTTGATAAATGCTACATATTTTGAACCCAGAAGGGTTGCTAACCAATCTGCTGAAATGGAGATCATAAATTCTAAACAGTCACCTCTCATCACAGCTTTCCAATCTTCCATGAACCCAAAACCATCCTCTCTATTTCTTTGGTGCATCCAGTAGCAGTCTATCCTTTCCTTCTCTCATGCTTAGAATAAAAAGGATCTCACATCACCCCATCTTCTGTGTTTTGATCAGCTCCCTGAAACAATTCCTGATTTTGCTGAATACTCTTTCAGTGCTGTCATTTGTTCCCATGGGGACTAGAATCAGTAAGAATTCCTTCAGCATTTTTCAAGCTAATCAGTCACTTATTGTGACATCATTTGCTGTGCTGCCAGAAGGCATCTGACTGTCCCACTTCCTTCATATGACCCCCAGATTTTTAAGCCCCATTCCACACTCTGTAATCACCAATCAGGATTACTTCTTTTTTTACCATGGCTCCAGTTTCACTACTTGCCTGTGTCACGGAGTGTGGGGGGAGGCAAGGCCCTGCACCCCTGGCTTCCTGCGATTCACCATGACTCTCAGCCAGCCAGTAAAGCAGAAGATTTATTTAGATGACAGGAACACAACCCAAGACAGGTCTTGCAGGTACAGACAACAGGCCCCCCTTAGTTAGGTCCATCTTGGGGCCCCAGGGACACCACAGCCCCGTTGGGAAGCCCGAGCCCCATCTGGGCTCCCCTCCATTTCCCCATCCAGCTCCAAATTGAAACTCCCTCCAGCCCTCTTACTCAGCCTCCCCCCGGCTCCTCCCCCCAGCCTTTGTCCAGTTTCCCGGGCAGAGGTGTTACCTGGCCTCCAACCCTTTCCTGGGTTCTCATGTTACGTGCTCAGGTATCCTCCCTCAAGGAAAGTCTCCCATCCCCCATGCAGACAGCCCCAGCAAAACTCCCCTGCAACCTTCCCAGGCCAATACTCCCCACTCAGTATTCAAAGAACACATTAAGAACAGTCCCACTTCGTCACAGCCTGTTAATAACTGGTTGAGTGCTTTGTAGTCCTATTCTGCTCTCTTTTGTTGAGGACAATATACCTATAGCAGGTACTGAAATTAAGTGTCTCCTTCCTGCAACATGGATTCTTTTTTTTTATGTCACATTCCTCAGTCTTCCATACAGTGTCTCGATCTGCCATTTCCCTCCTTATGATAATTTTCCTTCTGTCTCCATTCAGTGGCTTCATTTCTCTCTAACACATCTCAGCTACCATTCCAGCTCCTCCTTCTCCCTCTTCAGAAAAGAAAAGGAGTGTACTTCAGACATATACAGCCTTCATGGTCTTCATTCATAAAGTGGACAATTGCTCATATTCCACATCAGCCACCTTGCATCCTTTCCTATCTGAAATGTTTGTTCCTTAGTTAGACTTCCATTCACTGTTAAGGTACCTTTTAGAAAGTTTTCTTTATTAACACCTACCACCATTAGTTGCTGCCTCAGTTTGGCACTCAGCAATGAACTCCAACTCAGATCAAACTCCCTTTTGGTTTGGACTCATCTCTGTTCTCCTTCTTTCAAGGCTGTGAGCAGAGCTCCTGTGTTTGGCATGATTCCTTGATATACTCAACTCTTTCCGCAGAATCTAAGCTCTCATTTAAAAAAAACCTTATGGTTGCAAAACAAACACACCATCCTTAAAATCTTCAGCTGAGTATAAACCAATGTTACATTGTTTTCATGAGTCTGCCTGAAATAATAACCCTAAGAGACACATGAATTGACCCATTAATCTCAATAGAACGTTAACTCTAAAATTGAGATGACAGTGTATATACGCTATATATATATATATATATCTCAACAGATATATATATATATATCTCAACAGTAAATATACCACTAGCATATATGTCAACAGTAAATATACCACTAGCATGTAGCAGAAGCATCCAGCTGGGTATGCCAAATATCCTAAACTGCCTTCTGTTGCCAAAACCTTGGAGGGGGGAGGGATTCGCCTTCCTCTGTAGAATGTGGGTGCAGGTCACTTGACGGGATTATTTGGATACATCACACTTAATGATTTCCCCACCATTGTGCAGTCCTTGGGCGCTGGTTTACATCAGTCCCTCTTATTCTCGGTCTATGACACATAATAGTCTAGTCTCATAATATTTTGGTGTCATTTCAATTGTTGGGTTTAGTGTGTGGGTGCTGGGTGGTGTTAGTGGCCTGTGATGTTCAGGTCAGACTAGAAGATCTAGCAGTCCCTTTTGGCCTCAAACTCTATGATTATGAACCGCCAATTGGTTCCTTCCCAGCTACCAAAACCTCTAGTTTCAGCCCTGAAAATGTCTACAATATTGCTTTCTCTCTCTCTGTGACACAGTATGGACTGAAAATGCAGGGACAGAATAAACTAAATTTAATTCGGTATCAAGATAAATAACACAGTTGCTACCATGCTGATGTATTATCCATTAGAATTCACTAAATACTAGAAGTTGGAATGTACCTGAAACTGTTGTTGAACTTCCCATCTGCTACAGAAGCCAGAGGCCTTGCCAAAGAGTTTTGGTCCAGCTTTACTGAGCAATACATTTACCCCTTAACTATGACCAGCACCTCAAATGTCACCTTGAAACACATTCCAAAAACCAGTCCTTATGGCCAGTCTGCCTTGCCCTTAAATAGATTAATGTGGGGAGGCAGGAATAGAGCTCCCACCTTAACCCTTGCATGGCCCATGTAAGGGTCAGGCCAAATTTCAATACCTGTGCTCAGGGGCATGCAGGGGGTAATCCATACCACCCATAATAGGATGTGGAAAAACTGAAAGGAATGGGGCCATGGTTCCCCCCACCCCTATGCACTGACAGCAAATTGCTGGGGTGTGGTATTGGATGTTCAGCCTGTGCATTTCCAGGAACTTCAGGAGGCATTCTACCTTCCTGAGACACCTCCCTGTGATTCTCTTGAAGTGATGCGATTGCACATCTCCCCTTGGTGTGTCTGTGCTTATTATAAATAACTTTAAAACTGCCTGAAAATTAACCCGACTGAAAGCATCTCATTGTAAATAAACCTGAGTTGGCAGGTCTGAATATCTGAAAATCAATTCTTCCTTTATTCATCTAAGTTATAGGTTTCGTGTTTTACCCTGCAAAAATTTGGGTTACAGATTCTCTGAGTAAAGTTAGACCCCAGTAAGATTCTGTGTTTCATCCTGAAACAATCTGACAACACCACTATAATCTCAAGCACTTCAGCGTGTGTAGGAAGGTTTAGAAGCTTCTGAAAGTGTAACACAGAACCCTAAACGTAGGAACTGGCTTTTCAATTCACCTTAAAAACATTTTTGGCCCCATATATTTTCTTTGGTAATAACAAATCACCTAAAAGCAAAGCACAGCAGTTTATGCATGATGACTAGGTGCATCAACACTATCAGCAGGAGATGCACTGGAGAATGACAACAGCAATTTGCATTCTATAGTTTCTTTTGTGTGCCCAAACTCCCTAAAGCATTTTGCAAAGCAATAAATATCATGCCCATGAAGATGTAGTGATAGGATGTCAATATTGTAGTGACTCTCTGCAACCAGATACAGCAGCCATTCTGTGCACAGCTATGTCCCACACACAGCTGAAAACACAAGTGCCAATTAATCTCTGCTCGTTAAAATAGAAAGGGTTGTGCCTGTGGGGGATAGTTTATGTAGTCACCTGAACCGCTATAGAATGCGCCTCATTGTTCTTTGATGTCACTGCCAGGATAGTACTTCTAACAACTCAGCAATCTCTAGTTTTGTATTGGGGGGCCGATACATATATTATTTCCAGATTTCTCAAATGTCTTAAACCTATGTTCTTATGCTTCCCCCAGCAAATGCTGCCATCTCCACAAATATCACTCATAAGAAGAAAGAGATGCTGATAAAATGAGAGTGGCAGTACTGGTAACAGTGGTAGAGATGGTCAGGAAAAGAGTCTTGTTACTTGTCCTGCTATGCTCTTTTTTTCCTCTCCATTCATTCTGCATTTTATTTTTATCATAATAGTTAATCAGGAGGAAATGAAATTCAAATATGAACTCAACCACTTATAAATCTTCCTTCTCCCCACTAGTCTTTCAAACTACAGGTTTGTGATTTCAGTGCTTTTTGGGTAAACCTCATTGGAAACTGTGAACAGGCCGTCAAATACTACCTCCATCAGCGTGCACACGCACACACAGACAGCAGCAGCCTTACAACTATCCTCCAGGGGTCACAATTGGGTTACAAATTCTGCACAACATGATGACTGAGCAGCCTGATTTGGAACAATTTATTCACATTCATTCAGCTTCATTAAGATTCAAATGGAATAAGTAAGGTAGAAATTGAACAGATACAGAAATTGTGCATAGCTTGCGCCTGTAGTCAGTAAACATTTATTCACTAAGTACAGCTCTCTTTTGCTCTCTCTCTCTCTTATATTCTTTCTCTCTCCCTATCCTTCCTGCTTGCTGTTTTAATGCATAATTAAGAAGGTCAGAATTAATGAAGCAGTGTGGAGTAAAGTTCAAGGAATCCCCAGGCACTATTTATTCTATTAGATCTCAGTCATGAATGTCAGACTGGCAGCATTAGAGACAGAAGCAGTTGAGCTGGCAGCATCCCCAAAACAAAACTACCAAGGGAGACTTACCTGCAGTGTCAAGTCATTCCTAAGCTCCTTCCCTGCAAAAATCACACGCAACTGGTCAGCTGGAACTCCCTGTCGCTTAGCAACCACTTCCTTGAGCTGGAAGATGCTGGTGTCTGAATCAACCTCCACTGGGAAACCATGGCTGGAGTTGAACCTGACGAACACTGACCAAAAACAAAACATTTTAGGAAGTGGGCATTTGTCACGTCAGATCTATTTTAAAATGGTATAAGAGAAGGTTTTCTGATCCCTGGACTATTGACATAATGGTACAGTAAAATTTTAGACTATTTTTCATTTTAAAGAGAAACTTTCAATGCTGTAATTTATCATTTTGAAAGCAGGATCCGTAAGGGATTTCCTATCATATTATAGTCAGTGACCAATAAACAAAAAGTGTATGTTCCCCCCGACAGCAATATAAAATTACAGTGAGCATACAGAAACAACAGACTTAACTAGGCAAGATTCTGAGTAATCACTAATTGATACACTAGATTTTCAATTCAGTCTTAACCTTGGCAGACATATATGCTCTTTGTGTCCCATGTGTTTTTCTCCCACTGGATATAACAAACAAATTCAGGGAATACAGATGTTTGTTAGAACAAGGATGCATTGAACAGCATAAGAACAGATAGTTCCCTGCTATACAGTAAAACATAGTCATACAGACTGGCCTCCCACAGATATAATTCTACAGAAAATAATGATGGAAGGGAAATCATCTGCTAGCTGAAATGTTTGAGTGTTTTCTGTACCAGTATGGTCTTTTTCAGAGTTCACTAAAATACCTGTAGTACATAACTCCAGTACATACTCCTTCAATGCAGAAAATTACCACCACATTAGCCATGTCATTTTTAGAGCTATAGCAACTGGCTTATACATTCAGAGAAGCCTGGCAAACAAGCTCATGAGTTTACTGCCATTCAGCTGGTGGGACTGCTTTTCATAATGAGTCTGAATGTGCCCATTAGGCTCACAGTGAGGAAAGAGACTAAAAAAACCACCATATAGAAAAACCTCATTATAACCGCATCACTCACTGAGATTGTATGAAAAGCAGAGATATATCCTGGTGAGTTACTTCAACCAATAGGTTTCATAGACAGGAAACAGAGAATTAGTAAAACCAATATAAAACAAGAAATTATCTAGACCAAGTGAATAGCAGACATCTGCTACTGTAACGATGGGGCATTGGTTGCAACTGATGTTCCATTATAAGAGTTTATTTTGATTCCCAGTCTAATTTTTTAGTTGGAGAAGCTGTTGGTTTGAATTTTTGACAAATGGCAGAAGTATGGGATCAGAAATGTTTATATAGCTAGCATAGCTATAATTTTCACAGTAGAAAAAAAAAGTCTTCATGATTTTTCTGCTACTTAATGTATGTCTGACCACTTCATTATTGTAGAAGTTTGAAAATTAATACCTGAGGGCATTTGATTGTTTTAGCTGATTTCAGAATTTGATAAATATTTACATTTTCCAGAACTTTCAAGTGGTTGTATGATGGTGATGCTGTTGTACAGTATATATTGTGATTTCCATCTAAAGTTTTAGATGACAAAACTTTTTACCTCTAAAATTCTAGATAACAATTACAGTTTTTGAACTTGGAAAATGTTGCCTTTATGTACCCAATCACAATATAGGATTTCAAAATACAGTCAATAGGAACACAGCACACATGTCCTTTAGAGTACTATGTGGCTTCTTGTACAATATCCTCATTGATGCTTTTTCAGTTTCTATGATGGAAGGTGTCCTGGTAATGATTGTGGGGTTTACGGAACATTCTTGGATCAGAATGTCTAAAAATCCATGCAACTGAAATTTAATTTTGCAGATGTGCCATGTGATTTGGAAGAGTAATGGAGGAATGATATGGCAAGAGTGAATTCCCATTATCTGGAATTGAAGACCTCATGTCTTCTTAAAAAAAACCACCTTATAATGATCCATTACATAGGAAATTATCTTGACAAATAAAAGGAGTTGTAGTTAATTCAACCTATCCCAGAGGATATACCTATTATTAACTTATTTTTTTAAAAACTTGTATAATGAACCAGCCCTTACAAGGACTTGAACCTGGCTCTCTCACACCCAAGGTGAGTTTCAGAGTCAGTCAATCTCTCCTGTTCGAGAGATTCCATTTTGTGTAAATAATTCAATATTTACTGGGCCAGAAGGAAAGATTGACTATATAGACTGATGGTTAGGGCACTCATGTGAGATGTCAGAGACCTAGATTCAAGTCCCTGTGTCTCCTACACCCCAGCTGATTGCACTAACCACCAGGTTCTAAATCAATCCCTCTTTCTTGGTGAATATTTAATTATTCAAAGTGGCACAGCTCCAACAGAAGAGACTCAGAGCAGCCCAGCTCAGAATAGCTAACAGCTGGGTGGTAGGGCACTCACCTGAGCTGTGGGAAGCCATGTACAAGTCCCTGGTCTAAATGAGGAAGAGCAGGGACTTGCAGGTGTCTCTCCCTCATGAGTGCCATAATCACTTGACAATTGCCTGTTCTGGGGCCTCTCTCTATCCTGGACCAGAGATTCCATCCTGGACCTGAGGAACCTTTCCTAATGAAAGTTTCATTAAAACTGATAAATTTCCGCAAAAAGTTTCAGTTTATTAAAAAAAATGCAGACCAGCTCTATCCCTAAGGCACTTGCCAAGGCAATACAATGAGCCAATAAAAGAGCTTGGACTAGAATTCAGGTGTTCTGCCTCCAGGGCCCCTTCTCAAACTACTAGTCAATCCTCCCTCATTTCATTCTTATGGATGCCATTACTTGTCTTATGAGAAGAGAACAAATTAAGAAGTGCGCCCACATTCTCAATGCAATGTAATTGACAACAGGGAAGGGCTTGATGACAGAAACGCTAAAACAATAACTGGAATAATATTTAAGTGAATTGCTAAGCATAGCTCATTTTCTAGAGACTATACTAATCCAACATACATACTGTAGGCATGACTGATGTTAACTACCAGGAAACCAGAAATCTACCTTCCTTCTCTTCCAGAAGCCAAAGTATCTCCATGCCAAGGTTTAAGAAGCTAGCAGAATTGTGGAAGTACCCACATTCTAATCACAAGCAAATATTTGAGTGGCCCATGAATACACTGTATTTTCATTTTGCAATAAAAATATATCTAATCCCTCATAATCACAAATAGTTAAACTGAGAAAAGTGCTTAGCCAGCAAATTATTTGTTGGCAAGCACTAGTCCACATTTTTTCTACCTTTCACACAATAACTTCATCAGAAATCGTGGAGTGCATTTAACATATTTTAATATACATTTATTGATGGCATCTTTGTTCATTCACAAAGAGCCTATTAAGACTTAAATCAGATGCTTCACCCAGGCTGAACAAGAACACAATTTCGTCAACATAATATTTTAAGCTTTCTTTTTTGGAAAGAGATGATTAATATTGTTTGACTGATAGCCAAATCCTAAATCATCAGTATCCAGTGGATACTCTTTTAAAAGTGCACAGGTAATTCCAGTTTCATTAATGAGAGTTACACAGATACATTAAAGAGACCCCTTACAGTGAACAAACACTTTGAAATGTAAGGTTTGTCTCCTGAACTGGTTTGATCAAACTTTGTTAATACTGTAAACAATTTTTCAAAGGCAGACAGGGCCAGATTTGTAAAGGTTTTTAGGTGCCTAGAAGTAGATAGGAACCTAGTGGAATTTTTGAAAGCACCTTGTTGCCTAACTTTCATTGATTTCAAGAAGAGTTAGGTACCTAGGTGCTGTGAAAAATCCCATTAGGTGCCTATCTACATCTTTAGATGCCTAAAATACCTTTACAGATCTGGCCCCAAGTTCATAAGTTCTAAACATTGAAAGAACCCTTACGTATCAAAAGGCAAAATGTCGGAAAAAAATGGTGTAACTGGAAGGGAGAGGAAAAAATAGAAATATGACAACAGTTCACAATGTCTTTTAGATGTCCAAGATAAACATCATCATTCAATAAATTCAGTGAATTGGATAATTCAATTCCTTGTTTGGAAGCATCAGCAAAGTTTCTGGTTACAGTAAATGCTGCGAAGTCTGCATAAATGAATAGCTGCAGAAAAAGAAGAATAGACATACACACACAGGTCAACCTTACAGTTTATTTTAGTTTTAAAGATACTAATGGTTCCAACAGAATTCCCCATTTTAAATATAGGAATCACTATCAAACCAGTAAAATCTTTCAAAATGCAATGAACTTTTTAAGTGTGACCCACTGCACATACACAATATATGATTTTTGGGATGGCCTAATGACTCGAGTGGTAGAGATATAAATTGCCATAGGGGGAACCCAAAACTCACTTCCTGGGCAGCTGGGAGTGTCAGAAAGAATGTTCTCCATCTTGGGTGCGCATTCGTACTGAGCAACATTTCCCTTTTTCTTCATTCTAGGCTGACACTGCAGGCTCAGAATACACTGTGTTGCAGCGCAAATGCTGTGTATTCTGTTCAGGGAAGGGAAATTGAAAATGTATACACAGAAATGCTGGCCTAGCACACAGGAATAGGTTGAAGTACTAAAATCTCACCAGGAATAGCCTTATTCTCCTCTGAATACAGGACTTACTGCAAGCTGAAAGCATGTTCTCCCCATCCCAGCCCTGCACGGCACATTTAAAAAAAAAATCAGAGCTAACATATACTTGAAAACATGTGCACCTCTTCCTACTGCAGAAATAATACACACATTTTTAAAAAAATCATGGCTTTCTGGTCTAAGAAACTGTAGACCTTTAACTGATTAAGGAATACATTTCCTCTCTCCACAATAAATGAAAAAAAATGCATTGGAGAAGTGGCAGACTTTTGGATAATAATGTGGAAGGACCAAGTTTTAGAAGCAACCAGAAGACTCCTGTTTCTCCATTGAAACAATTCTGGTCGGATTCTGATCTTACACATATACTAGTGTAAATCAGGAATAACTTCATTGAAGTCAGTAGAATTATATCAACTACAAACAATTTAAGTGAGATCAGAATCAGGCCCCTTATATAGTGCTAAACTAACTGCAGTGCTCCCTATTAACTAATTAAGTTATTTATGCAACTCTCAGTAGGTCTATTAAAGGTCAAATTTCACAAATGGAGTGCAGAAGCCATTATGGGAGTTGGGAAGAAGCATGAAGGCAAATTTAAGAAAAAAGCATCAGACCAAAGAATGAAGGCATGGACCAGGACTTAATGGCAGTGTTGAGCAAAAATCAGAATTTCCACCCTGTGATAATTCCAATATTTGGACATTTGTTTACATACCAGATCAGACAGAAAAGTAAAGCTGTTCAGGAATTTTTCAATGAAAGTTTTTTCCCCCATTAAAAAATGCTGATTAATCAAAACCAAAAGTTTTCAGGGAAATAGATGTTTTAACAAGAAACTTTCCCAGATGAAATTTCTAGTTTAAACCACAGACAAGCAGAGAGAAAGAGAGACACCCACTTCAGAATAGTCAATAGCTCAATGGGTAGGTAGGACATTCAGCTGGGAAGTGGGCGAAGTATGTTCAAGTCCTTGTTCTGAATCTCTCTTGTTGGAGCTGTTCCACTCTGTATAAATAATTAAATATTCATTGAGCCAAAGAGAGAGAAAGACTGGTTAGGACACTCATCTGGGATGCATGGGAACCAAAGTAGTCCTTGCTCTGAATCAGGAAAAGCAGGAATTGAGGAACTGGAACCTGGGTCTCCCAAAACACATAGGGTACCCTAATCACTGGACTATTGGCTATTCTGGGTGAATATCTCTCTCCAAAACAAACGTCAAAGCCTCAAAAAAATTGCAAAACAGATTTCTTGTTTTCCATTATTGTTGCCTTACTGAGAAGTCAAAACATTTACATTTTTTGAAGAACAAGAAGTTCAAAAAACATTTCAATTCAGAAATGTCAAAATGTTTTTATTGACATTTAGACCAAAATAAAAAATTTCTAACATTTCCAAATCAAAATGTTTCCCTTTGAGTCACTTTGACATTAAAATTCATCTGCATAAATTACCCTGGTGCCTCATGCCATCATTCTTCTCTATGGCTGGGCTCCCTAGCGGTATGACTTCTCCCATGATGCACTATACTCATGTGATTCCCATGTTGATACATGATGTGACTCAGTCAGAGGGGAGACGGAGGTATATCACAAGAGACGTAGCCTAGCCAGGGAGCCCAGTCCACAGGGGAAAATAGGGGCACGAAGCACCTGAACTACAACTCTCATACGGCACTGCAGCACTCCAAGCAGATGCAATTTAATGTCAAACTGACAAGAAAAGAAATGTTTCATTTTACTTCAACAACAACAAACCAAAATATTTTGATTCAGGTCAAACTGACCCAAAATTAAATATTTCATTTGAATTTTTCCAAAGGAAAAATAAAATTTCTGCAAAACTTTGCTCTCACAAAATTTTACTTTTACAGAAACTGCATCTTTCACTGAAAAATCATTAACTCTGTGTAATGGCTTTCAGTTGATTTGTAACTGACTAACAGAAAGGTCCTACTACATCCACAGTAGGCCACTGACAGAAATAAGTTACCATATAACAACAGTCTAGTTACCTCTGTGAAATGATAAGCTTGTCACTAATTGGCCACCCTGTTGAGGAGTAAAATACAATAATGTGACATTTACTTGTCATTCTCGAGGAGTCTGAAGTGTTTTACGAACTGTGTATTAATCACTTCAAACATCACCCAACTGGAAGCAGCAACACAATACAACTGCTTAGTGCAGACCTAAAGCATAACTACCTAGTTGAAGTTACAGAGAGGAATTGTAGGTGGAGAGAATATTAGAACCTGAACTGGCATTTGAAAAAGATTCCAAATCCTCCAGCTCTTTCTACTCATGCAAATCGTGCCAAGGCTTCTTTAATGATGTAGTGCCATTAGCTCCATAATGGGCACTGTTTCAGTGACAAAATCTACATCACTCCCTGCAGAAGCTGGGTTCTCCTATCTGTGAATAAACTACTAGGATATAGTCTTGGTATACAGAGGTATTATTCTAGGCTCCAAAAAACTAATCCGTGCCAAGAATGAACAAAGTTGATCTATTTCTGCATCACCGAACTGAATACTCAAATTACTATTAACATTAACAAAGAATAGCCAGTTCCTCTTAATTTCCTTGTTCACAAAAGTATACAATTCTTCTTTCCTGTACAACAATGAAAGGCAGGCTGGTCCCAGGCCATTTAGGGTTTTATAGGTCATAATCAACATCTTAAACTCCAGAGACCAATGGGCTGCCAGTGCAGATGCTGGAGCACTGTTGTCATGGGCTCCTAGTGAGATGCCTTACTCAAACTGCTGTGTTTTATACCAGCTTTAGTTTCCAAATGATTGTATGGTGTAGCCCCATGTAAATTGCATTGCAATACTCGAACAGTATAAGTTGTCCCTGCATAACCACTTACATTGTGGGGTCACTTCCCTCCTCTGAGCGGAATGTACCTTTCTGATCAGAAACATGCTCGGTTATAGCTTAGAGCTGGGTGAAGATTGCCCAAAAAAATTCCATAACGATTAACTCAAATTTTAAAGTAATGTTTTTAGTCTGTGCTTGTACTCATTTCATGTTCACTTTAAATGAAAATTTGAGCAATTAAGTTTTACTCAAATGAAACCTCATGGAAAGTAAACCTGAAGTTGGAACATGCAAATATTCATACCTTATGTGTTATATATCATGGATGGAACACTGACTGAAACCTAGTGATTGAACAGTATTCTCATCCCTGTTTTGTCCTGAGCTATGGCACACATGCAATAAAAAAAAGTAATATACAAATAGCTAATCTAATGGTATATTCATATTGACATTTCCTTAAAAAGCCTCTTTTCCTGATAAAGTAATTTCCTTAGACATATATAGCCTAATGTATGCCCACTGAAGTCAATGGCAAAGCTGTCATTGACTTCACTGATGCAGGATCAGGCTCATCCAGTATGTTGCCCAACATTTAAACTGATGCTACACTGGTCATTAATATACTTTCATGCCAATTAGGGTCCTTAAACATCAGTCATTTCCATATTCTATAGTCTCACCCATTCTGTGTTTGTATATTGAGTCCCATCTTTAAAAACAAAAATACAGTCCGGGAGCACTAAAATTCCACTTGCCCTCCAGGAATGGTGTGTCTTTTTCTTTTTTTAAACAAGAACTCAGTGTAATGCAATGGAATTCATGCAGATGGGCAGAAAATCCCTGGCAGGACAGGTGATATATTATTAAAACTCCAAGACTGTAATGTAATTCCAAACCAAAGTGACTTCGGCTATGTCTACACTGTGCAGTGTGGACTACAAGGTGTGAATTCCAGACTGCACCAAAGTGTTGCGCTCTAACTGCCTCGCCTAGATGCTGCTGGCGTGAACAAAAAGGTACCAAATTGTGTTAACTTAGTTCTGTGTGAAAGAGGACTATGTTAATATGAACTAGGGTACCTTTTTAATTTGTGCCAGCAGAATCCAAAAGGGCAAGTTAGAGAACAACACTTTTGTGTCCTCTGCAATTCGCACACCGCTAGTCAAGCCCTAAGATTCCAGGGCTAAACCAATTACATTTATTTCACATTCCCCACGAAATTTAACAATTTTCTCCTATGACACCTACATACTCATTATGACAAGTTTCAGTAGGTCTGAGTTGAAGACCAAGACAATGATTAGCATGCTAATAGGTAGTGATGCTTCAGTAAGATGGGATTTTTCTTAACTTCACAGAGAAATCAAGTTTATCTCCTCCCCACTGCAAGCCATGATGGGTAAACATTTTCAAACAGATATTATAGTAACAGTTAATGTAAATAAAATAAATTGTGACCAGAGTGATGAGTTTTGTTTCTTTTGGCATGTCATAATACGATATCTCAGTATTACAGTTTCATAACTGTAACACTCTGGTAATGTTTGCCTGGAGTGGCTCTTTAGAAGGAAAAAGGCTGTGTGATTGAACAATCCTGGGAGAGGAATCTTGGGGGTAGCCACCTCTACAAGGAAAACTTGAGCTGGATTTTGTGTCATTTCTTTTTCAGTTCCTATTTTCAATGAAACCAAACCTCAAGGAGGAAGGGGCAAAGCCTGCTATAGCCTATGTGTACTGTGTTTGGAGCACGGTCGGGAAGCCACCTGCTCATAATAATACAGGCATGAGAAACACCTCAGACTCCTTAATTCCTTAATATTTGAATTCACAAGTTTGTTTCATTTACCCAGTCTATCCCTGTGCATTCATATGTTATCAGAAAGGATTATGCTTGATCACCTAGTCTGACCTTTTTCAAAACACAGGATGAAGATGTAAAATTAGGCCTCACTTCAAACTACTGAATCTTGAGAACATAATGTGTAACTTTTCTGCCACAAGTGCTTTCTTGAGATACAGAGCCTAATTCATCTCTGTGTTACTCAAGAATGGCTGTTAATACCAGCAGAAATACAAACTTCAAAGTTTTCATCTTAATCTCCAAGGTAGATTTAGATCAGGGGTCTCAAACACGCGGCCCGCGGGGCTCTTGCGTGCGGCCCGCCGAGCTCCCCTCCCCTCCCGCACCCCTCCCCTCCCCTCCCCTCTGCCTATCCGCGGGATTCCCCTCTGTGGTGCTGCGAGCCCCACGCTGCTTTCAGAGAGCAGCCGGCAGCACAGCCCCTTCGGGCGGGGGGAGGGGGAAGAAGGCAGAGGACTCCTCCTTCCAGGCACCGCCCCCCGCAGCTCCCATTGGCCGGGAACAGGGAACCGCGGCCAATGGGAGCTTTGTGGGAGGTACCTGGAGGAGTGGCAAGAGCAGCACATGGCTGCAACCCGGAGCCCCTCCCCCTCCCCCAGGGGCTGCAGGAACAGGGTTCCAGCTGCTTCCTGGAAGGGAGCAGCGCCGGGGGACAGGGCAGGCAAGGAGCCTGCCCTGGCCCCGGTGCGCGCTGCTGCCACCCCGGAGCCGCTCTAGGTAAGCGGTGCCGGGCTGGAGCTCGCTCCCTGAACCCCTCCTGCACCCCAACTCCTTGCCTGAGCCCCCTGCCGCACCCCGCACCCGTCCCGCACCCCAACCCCTTTCCTGAGCCCCCTGCTGCACCCCACACCCCTCCCGCACCCGAACCCCCTGCCCCGAGCCCCCTGCCACATCCCGCACCCCAACCCCCTGCCCCGAGCCCCCTGCTGCACCCTGCACCCCGACCCCCTGCCGCACCCCTCACCCTCTTGCACCCCACACACCAACTCCCTGTCCTGAGCCCCCGTTGCACCCTGCACACCTCCTGCACCCCCTGGGGGCAGCGTTGGGTGGGGACTTCGGGAAGGGGTTTGAATGGGGCGGGGAAGGGGTGGGAAGAGGTGGGGCAGGGGCGGGGCCTAATGGAAGGGGTGGGGTGGGGGCGGGGCCAGAGGCAGCGAGGGGCGTGTCAGTGATGCGGCCCTCGGGTCAATGCACTGGTCCTCATGTGGCCCTCGTGGTCATTTGAGTTTGAGACCCCTGATTTAGATTATATATTAGGAAAAGCTTTGGTGCAGCCACGCGCTGTAGTGCTTCAGTGAAGACGCTACTATGCCAACAGGAAAGCATCTCCGGTCAACATAGTGCTGTCTGCTATGGGCTTAGGTCAGTATAACTGCATCACTCAGCAGTGTGGGTTTTTCACACCCGTGAGTGACGCACTTATACCCATGTAAGTTTTAGTGTAGACCTGGTCTAAATGGAAGGATAGTTAAATACTGGAACAGTCTTTACAAGGGAGGTTGTGGAATGTTCATCATTAGAGGTTTTTAAGAGCAGGTTAAAATCTAGACCATCCCTGGCAAGTGAACTTGGTTCTGCCTCAGGACAGGGAGAAGGAATAGATGACATCTAGAGGTCCCTTCCAGCCCTACATTTCTATGATTACCAAAGCAAGAGACTGGACAGAAAAACAACTGGGCAGCAAGAGAGCAAAGCCAACACACATCTCTTCAGCAACAGCATAGGGCAGGGGTTCTCAGATGAGGGCCTGCAAATCTGAGGGTGTATGTGAGGGCTCCCCCAGGGGTCTCACAAGCCTATTCATTAATCCTGAGGCTACCTGGCTCATGTCAGTGCAGCTAGGGATTCTGTAAGCATGGCTGCTGGCTGGCTGCCTGTGCTGTGGGAGCTAGGCCATCCTCAGCGCCACCCTTTTCCAGCTCTTCTTTGAAAGAAAAAAAAAAGAGAGATGGCAGAACAAAGATAGTGATAGCGCTTTCCCATCTCCTGCCAGTGAACAGCTGGAGGTGGCATAACTGGTTGTCAGCCTGGCTATCCACAGCACAGGCAGCATATGGCCATATTTAAAGAAGCCTCTAGATATGTGTCAGCAGGAAGTCCTCGTGTAATCTCTGACACTAGGTACTGTAGAAGGAATACAACTTCCAGTTTGAAGTGTTTTTAAGCAGATGCTTGTTTGAATTCTTTGGGATAAATTCTGCTCAGTTACCCAGTGTAAATTCTGAGTAACATCACTGACTTTAGTGGAGTAAACCGGGATTTACACTGATGTTAATGAAAGCAGAATTTAACCCTTTTAGTCTAACAAGTTACTATGGCACTATAAAATGTGTGTTCCTCAAAGAAACAACTGTTACAGTGTAAGAGAAAAGATACATCTGCGCCTGTCTTTTGTTCTGAAACAAACAAAAAGTGAGGGGGTGGAGGTGTTCCTGGAGCAAAGCTTGAAGATTTGCCACATTTCAAAGATAACTTTGTCCCTCTTGAGTTTTTCAGCGTTCTACCTGCTTCTCTCTTCCCTATGGCAATAATTTTTAAAAGTTTGCACACTGCATCTTTCTCTGGTATCTAGCTCATACCCAAACAATAAGTCTCCCTTAGGGAATAAACTCTTAAGATATTATTTAGATTCTAAGTCCACCACCCAGCAAAATAGCCAGAGGCCACTTTTGCCACACTACTTTATATGGTATGACCTGACTGCTAAAAATATTGCATCATAAACTATATCTGCTACAAAATAGGTAGCCAGTTGAAGAAAGGAAGTACATATTTCTAACACTCTAGAGTTACATCACAGTTGTATGAGTGGAGTATACTGTCTAAATATATAGATACACCTCTACCTCGATATAATGCAACCCGATATAACACGAATTTGGATATAACGCGGTAAAGCAGTGCTCTGCGGGGGCGGGGCTGCGCACTCTGGTGGATCAAAGCAAGTTCAATATAACGCGGTTTCATCTATAATGCAGTAAGGTTTTTTGGCTCCCGAGGACAGCGTTATATCGAGGTAGAGGTGTATTGCGTATATTTATACTCTCTAAACCTTGAGTATATTTAAAATACTCTTTACATAGGCATTTATCATCACCCACAATAATATTAAGAGTATCAGAATATAATTTTATAAAATCAATTTCCATTTTTTAAGGTCCTGTAACAGAGTCAAATCATGTTCAATGGGAATTTTGTCTAAGTAAGGACAGAGCAGGGACTACAGGATTTGTCTGCCAGAAAAAATGTACTTGACATTTTTAATCAACTATCTTTACAAATATAAAATAAATTAAGAACCTTGATTCACCCTGCATTGCCTATATAGTGTAGGAGGACTCAGATCAAGTTTTGTACCATACGATTTGTAGTACCTGGGCTGAGCAGGACATGCTGAAAATTACAGCAACTACTGAAAATTGCAGAAGGGATTTTTCTCAAACTAATATTATTTAAATCAACTTTGAGTAGAGACAAAGAATATTGAATACATGTGCATTATCTATGTGCAAACACACAGTAATAAAATCCATGTGATCATTTGCAAAGCCATGTGATTAATTTACCATGTACTTTTTTACAACTGTACCAGCTCTCTAATCACATAGTGTGACCCACACATAGCAGCATTACTTTTTTATTCAAATTACATGATTCTGAAATGGAAAAGGGCATATGTTTAGGCCTAAACAGCAGCCTAAGTTTTACGCTACATGCTGTACCAATCAAAATGTCTAATAAGAATTAAAGAAACTGATAATTTGGTCAAAAGTTTTAGAGTGTGAGAAATTTGTATAAGTACTTATCTCTGAAATTAAATCATTTCAACAAGAATCAGAATTCTGAAATAACACTGCTACTTAAAACTGGAAATACAGACCAACATTAAATACCAATGTATGTAACAGTATTCTTGAAATACGCCATCCTCAAGGAATTCATCACAATTGATGCTTCATCAACAAAGTGCAATTATAAATTCTACATCAAACAGGGCAGCAGCTATTTTGCCCATCACAGAACAATAAAGAGGTCATGTTTCTTTATTAACTTGTCTTATAATCATCAGAATATATGCCAGTAAGTAAGTCAAGAAAGAAGACGTTAGCCTTTCTAGTACTTTATTTGGCGCTTTTTATTATGGTGAGTTATTATCCTAATAAAGAACATACCATATATACTGATATACATTATTTAAGATTTATGAATGACTATATACCCAGAGATTGTGGGGAAAAAGATGGGGGGAAAGGAAAAAAATATAAAAAGGAAATGGAAAAAGTTATTAGATTCTTGGAATTTCTGTAAGCACTCAAATGAACAATATGAAGGATGGAGGTTCTGTCAAACATCTGCAAAAGAACTTAAGGCGTTACTAATTTATGATGTAATATATTATAGATGACAAAGTTTCAAACAGTTTTTGTCAGGTAGATAAATTCCTTGCTTTTCTTTTCCCCCTTTTTTTTTTAAACTGATTCAGCACACCTGTCATTATTTAGATAATTAATATAATTTATTTAGCAGGGTTTTTTCTTCTCCTTTAAATATGCCAAAACATACCATTGTTGGGTTTAATAATATATCCACAGTAATTTTTTTTTGCATTAATATCACTGGTCTACAATTTTTGAGAAGTCGTCTGCTTCAGAGATAAAATGTGATATTTATTATGTATTTTGATGTGCTGAATTCAAATATGACAATTAAAACAACTGACTGGCTACTGTTTCTAAGATATTTAAGTTTTTACATTTTATGTCTATGTATATTGTGTAGATAGTAGAGTTTTAATCATAAATTGTAAACCTAGGTCTTTTCATGTGTTTATGGTTGCTTTACATGATAATATTTCACCTGTCCTGTTTATGTAACACTTTAAAAATCAGCAAAAGGGTTATATAAATAAAATTTATTATGAAACAAAAGGCAAAAAACTATTATGTACATAGTTTAGTCCTATTCAGTGTCTACTCGGCGCTTCTTGGCTTGTCTCTTGTATTCATTAAATGGAGCATCTCTTGTCACTGTCCAGCAATAGTCTGCAAGCATTGATGGGCTCCATTTGCCCTGATAGCGTTTCTCCATTGTTGCAATGTCCTGGTGAAATCGCTCGCCGTGCTCGTCGCTCACTGCTCCGCAGTTCGGTGGAAAAAAATCTAGATGAGAGTGCAAAAAATGTATCTTTAGTGACATGTTGCAACCAAGGCTTTTGTATGCCTTGAGGAGGTTTTCCACCAACAACCTGTAGTTGTGTGCCTTGTTGTTTCCGAGAAAATTTATTGCCACTAACTGGAAGGCTTTCCATGCCGTCTTTTCCTTGCCACGCAGTGCATGGTCAAATGCATCATCTCGAAGAAGTTCACGAATCTGAGGACCAACAAAGACACCTTCCTTTATCTTAGCTTCACTTAACCTTGGAAATTTTCCACGGAGGTACTTGAAAGCTGCTTGTGTTTTGTCAATGGCCTTGACAAAGTTCTTCATCAGACCCAGCTTGATGTGTAAGGGTGGTAACAAAATCTTCCTTGATTCAACAAGTGGTGGATGCTGAACACTTTTCCTCCCAGGCTCCAATGACTGTCGGAGTGGCCAATCTTTCTTGATGTAGTGGGAATCTCTTGCACGACTATCCCATTCGCAGAGAAAACAGCAGTACTTTGTGTATCCAGCCTGCAGACCAAGCAAGAGAGCAACAACCTTCAAATCGCCACAAAGCTGCCACTGATGTTGGTCATAGTTTATGCACCTCAAAAGTTGTTTCATGTTGTCATAGGTTTCCTTCATATGGACTGCATGACCAACTGGAATTGATGGCAAAACATTGCCATTATGCAGTAAAACAGCTTTAAGACTCGTCTTCGATGAATCAATGAACAGTCTCCACTCATCTGGATCGTGAACGATGTTGAGGGCTGCCATCACACCATCGATGTTGTTGCAGGCTACAAGATCACCTTCCATGAAGAAGAATGGGACAAGATCCTTTTGACGGTCACGGAACATGGAAACCCTAACATCACCTGCCAGGAGATTCCACTGCTGTAGTCTGGAGCCCAACAGCTCTGCCTTACTCTTGGGTAGTTCCAAATCCCTGACAAGGTCATTCAGTTCACCTTGTGTTATGAGGTGTGGTTCAGAGGAGGAGGATGGGAGAAAATGTGGGTCCTGTGACATTGATGGTTCAGGACCAGAAGTTTCATCCTCTTCCTCTTCCTCGTCTGACTCAAGTGAGAATGATTCTGGTGCATCAGGAACCGGCAGTCCTTCTCCGTGGGGTACTGGGCGTATAGCTGATGGAATGTTTGGATAATGCACAGTCCACTTTTTCTTCTTTGACACACCTTTCCCAACTGGAGGCACCATGCAGAAGTAACAATTGCTGGTATGATCTGTTGGCTCTCTCCAAATCATTGGCACTGCAAAAGGCATAGATTTCCTTTTCCTGTTCAACCACTGGCGAAGATTTGTTGCACAAGTGTTGCAGCATATGTGTGGGGCCCACCTCTTGTCCTGATCTCCAATTTTGCAGCCAAAATAAAGGTGATAGGCTTTCTTAACCATAGTGGTTATACTGCGCTTTTGTGATGCAAAAGTCACTTCACCACAAACATAGCAGAAGTTATCTGCACTGTTCACACAAGTACGAGGCATCTCTGCTCACTTTGGCTAAACAGAAATGTGTCCCTTTGCAAAATCAAACACTGACAAATAAGAGAGCACGACACTGTATGTTTTCTAGAGCTGATATAGGGCAATTTGTTCAGCAGAGTGATGTAAGCTTCGTTATGATTGCATTATCCATGACTTCTAGGAATAACATGATGCAATTCATATCCTGTATGACGCAATACCAGCTTCAGATTGCATCATTCATTGTTTTGCCTAAAAAGCAAGTACTGTCCAAACCCAGTCATAGATTTATTCATAGATCCAGTCAAAGATGTATTTTAGTCATTTCTGGTTTAAATTGAGATCCCTTCCCTTTATAACTCACTTATCCTCCGCCATTCCCAAGTCAAGGGTCGTATATACTGACCCAATAGCATATCTTGAAAACTAGAGCCAATCAACAATTTTAAGCATCATTTTCGTTCTCAGTGACCCAGAATTAGTAAAGTTTGACTACATTTATTTCAGAAGCATTTTGGCTGTAGAGCAGTGTATCATGGAAACTGCAATAATATTTGTTTGCACTAGTTATACCATTTCAACATAACAGTTTCATTGCCATGATCAACATCCTTTATAAGGACATTGCTTACACCAAGCAGAGAAATCAACGAGTGTATTAAATTAAAAAGGGAAAGTTATTTACCTTGTAATTCTGCTTTTATGAAGATATCATCTGAGTATGATTCTCACTAGTAGGTCTCATCTTTCTAACACAAGACAGGCAAAACTCCCAATGGAGTTTTGGCTCTTACAGGAAGTGGGCGTGGCCAGGACCACAAGATAACTCCAGTTCTACTGGTAGACCCATGACTCCCTGGATGTCCAACTACTATGCTTATGAGTCACAGTGAAGAAATGTCAAGGCCTTTCAGGGCAAAAATGGCCAAGGTCTCATGAAGAAACGAAGGCCTTGAAAAGAACAGAAAAGCACCAAAGGCTCTAACCAAAACAAAGTGCTAAAACCTAACTTTGAAGACAGTCAACAGTCATGGGCTAATTAGACCCAGAGTGTCAGAGAACATTAATTTAAAAGTAAATACACAGATGTGACTGGAAGGCAAGGATAGTATACAAAACTGCAGTGTAGCCATACCTTAAGTGAAGTACACTTCAGAAGCATGCTCTCACTCCAGGCTGCTTCCCTGAGGAGCCAAAAACATATAGAACTTGTGGAGTTCTGTATGTCTCATGCTGAGGGTATAAATGCAGCATAGGAAGTCTCATCAAAAAATAATATTTACCTTATTTCCTTTCCATACACTTTGTTCTCTTTTTTTTTAGTGAATGTTTAATTTTGATTTCACAAAACCAAAAAAACCTGGTAGAGAAATTGGAGAGGGACACAAATCAAAGACTTCATCGCAATAACAACAATAAAAAATATTCTAGCCCACCTTCCATATGCCATCTCTATCTTCTGTGAAAAGGTTACATAAAAGTAACACATTTTAGAAAATCCACAATTTCTAGCAGTTTGGCATAAAAAAATTCCAAAGACAGAGAAATTACTAAGTCAGCAATAAATTCACAGTGCATGAATATGAATCTGTTTCCTAAGGATGCATTTCTGAATAATAAATAACAAAGCATCAAGGACATATCTTCAGACTAACAATTTATAGTTTCAGGGCTCCCCAGCAAAAAAGCATGATCTGGCAAATGTATCTTATTTAGTGGATGGACTTTGAGAAAATTTACTAAAACATTCAATAAAAGGTCTATAAAAACAGATTAGGAATCATAGTGAAAAGTGTCTTCAAAAATGCATACTTCATTAACCAAAATACTTGCCTAAGTTACCAAGTATAAAAATAAAGCCTCTAAGAATCTGTAACCCTCCTAAATGAAGACATGGACAAATGGACATCGTTATAAATATTATTATAAAATATCCAGTCTTTCACACACCTTGAACTAGTAGCAATATTGTGCCATTTCAAATTATTCAGCATTTCCATTCCATAATTTAATTGTGTTTGTGAATGATGCAGTCGATCATGATTGACTGGTCGATCCTGGAGCCTCCGTCAGTGGATCGCGATCTCCGGTCGCTAAAAGTCTGGCGGCTCAGCAGGGCTAAGGCAGGCTGCCTGCCCCGGCCCCACACCACTCACGGAGGCGGCTGGCATGTCTCTGTGGCCCCTGGGGGGGGCAGGTGGCTTTGCACGCTGCCGCTACTCCCACACCCCAGCACCAACTCCGCAGCTCCCATTGGCCGGGAACTGCAGCCAATGGGAGCTGCGGGAGCGGTGCTTGCAGCCCTGGGGGGGGCAGGTGTTGAGGCGCAGCAGGTCATTTTGGATGATGATGCAACATCCACTCTATCTTACTCACGCTGCCCATGGCCTCAGGGGGCTTATTCAGCAGCCAAGGAACAACTGGGTACAGTAGGACCCTGGTTATGACCCCCTTAGTCTTCAGAAGTCAATAAAAGATCTAAGTGCTCAGTGCCTCTGAAAATCATGGCCAAGCTGGGCATGCAAAAACTGATGCACCCAAAATCATTGGCCAACTGTGAAATTTGTGTTTTAAATGACTTGCCCATAATCACATGGCAAATCAAAAGAATAACTAGGACAAGAACCGAGATATTCTAGCACCTTGCTCAGACCACTGGTTCTCAACTCTTTCTATCCTGTGACCCCAGGTTACAAAAGAAAAATGGTTTGCCTCCCCTCCTCCTATTCCCATACTTCAGGGCCCCTTTCCATTTAGCCACCCGAGGCTAACAGCCTGAGCTCCGCCACCCGGGGCTGAAGCTGTAGCCCCACCTGCTACTGCTCTGCTGCTGTTCACTCAGGGCGCTATTTTCCCTAAGGCCAGCCCTGTATAACAATACCTGCTACACAGAAGTCTCTATCCCCAAGAACCATGCATTAGATGACAGTTATCCTCAAATGCAACAAATCAAAATAAGGAACACTGGGCTTGATTCTTCTCTCACTTACATTGGTGTAAACCAGGAGTAACTCAGTTGAAATCAATGGGGTTACTCCAGTCTGACAGGAGAATCAGGTAATGTTGCAGAGGAGTTGCTTTTGCGACCAAAAAGATCAAGACACTTCTGGCCCTTGTTATATGGGACAGCCTTCATGTTGTGCTGCCTCCAAAGTTCATTGACTGAATCCACAACCAAAGAATTTCTGTCAGATGTCAGAATAAAAATTCTGTATCCCTGGCCGGGACACAATATTTTTTGTCACCACGTTTTCCCTGGATGGTGGAAGTCAGAAAAGGAGAGGGTCTCAATGAAAAAGGAGTAGTTGGTAACCCAGAAGATCCCAGTGCCTGGAGGTGTGTGGTACCGGTAAGCAGTGGAGACTACAGTTATTTGGAGTATCTATCCTTCTGCGATAGTGGAGGAACACTGGAGGTCAGTATTGGTGCCGAGGTCAGTACCTGGCTAGTTTTCATTGAGGGATGAGCATGCTCAGGCACACACTGAGATGTAACAGTATGGGGTGCCAAAGTAGGTACTGAGAGTAAAAGAGAGTCTGATGGTGCTGATCTCCTGTTTGTGTGGATATGGCCACTGGGAGCAGAGGCGGTCTCTGGTACCAGGTCCTTCTTGGTAGAGGCATGACTCTTAGAAGCAACCTCAGGCATCTTCACAGTACCAGAAGCACTTGGAGCCTCAACAGCACTCCCATTTGGGACTGAGGTCTCCAGTGACTGAGGCTTCTTTGAAGGAGATGTAGCACTCCTTTTCCTCTTGTTGGTATCCATTGAGTTAGAGTGCAAGGTGGAAGGCACCTTGGCCCCAGAGGCTTTCAGTGACTGGGATCTCAAGGTGGCCAGGTTAGCAGCCATGTTCACCCTTGCAGCTCTTAGTGAACAAGATCCTAAGGTAGACTGGGTATCACAAATCTTATCCTTTGAAGCTCTCTATGACCTGGATCTGGAGGTAGACAGGCTATCAGCAGCCTTACCCCTTGAGTCTGGGAATCCTGGCACACCTCAGAAAATAAAGATTCAAAATGACCCTTCAAATGGGAAAACAAGTAAAAGAGAACAGGCAAGAACCCCAAAAGGAACTAACTATATACTAAGAAACTAACTAACTATCTAACAATAAGACACTTAGCAGAAGTGGGCACACTCAATGCCCATCTCAGGCCGAAGGTGGTCAAGAAGGAACTGAGAGCGGTTCATCTGCGCAGCTCTACATATCCTTGCTACAGGGTATGAGGATGTGTAGAGCGCATGTGTGGGCTGAACAAACCGCTACCCAAAATCTCCAATCAAAGGCCCAGGGGTGAATGAATTCCTGAAGTGGAGCACCCATAGGGATGCTACTCAAAGAAGTTGGATTTTCACTGCCCATTCTTTGTTCCATACCAGAGATGCTTTGAAAAATTGAGTTGCTTCCTTTCAGCAGTGGGAGAGAAAAATAACAAAACAGCTGGCTCCCTATTTGAAGGGGATTATTTTTTAACAGAGCAAACATGATGCAGCAAGTGCTTATTTTTACCTTTACTGTGATTTTCAAGTGATACAAGCAAGCTAAATGTTCACTAATCAATATAGTAAACAATACCATATAATAATCAGGAGCCCAAAGTCTGCAGCCTCTATTTCCCCCTGTCAGTCTATCATGAGAGACAGATTTCACTTCTCCTATCTCTTTGTTGAGTAGGTGGTTCTATTACATATCATTTTCTAAAAATTATTTTCATTATATGAGAACCTGTTAAACTACAGTGGTGCTTTAAACCTAAGTGAAAACAGGTAGTGTTCTTGAAATAGAATTACTTTGTTTAACATGTCTTATCAGAATAGGCTAGAGCCCCTTAAGTAGATTTTTATGCTAAGACAGTACATAAATTAAAATGATAAATTGCTGGGAATCCTGTTCAGAGCAAGGTAAATTTTTATTTCTTTGCATGAACAAGTTTTACGGTCTTAGTTGTGGCTTGTACATAATACAGACTTACATTTTGTGACAAAATAGGCCTATTCAAGCAGGTGGATACTCAGCCAACTCTCAATCATTGTCACCATGAGGGAGTAGTTGATTGGTACATTCAAAGTACTACTGTCTGAAGAAATAAATCTCAGTATTATAAAAGTAATGTACGGAAAAATCACATAAGAAGGCTATATTTTTGATAATTTAGCCTTCAAGACCAGTCTGATCTTCAGTATATTGGCCATTTTTCCTCTTTAATTTTTAAATTGCTAGCTGAATGCTGACATGAACGAGATGGCCCATCACACTGTGGAGTGGCTCATGACCAAGAATGCCAACCTCAGGACCGATTGTCAAAAGCAGGGCAGAGACCCCAAACTGGTGGTATGCTCTATAATTAGATTTCATCAACCCAGTAACAAATGTAAACTCCTGGATAACTGTAACACTTACCATGGAGTCAGAGATAGACTGGAGTGCCCAAGAGGACTATCTTGCCATCCAGGCAAGCTAGACTTAGTGATAAATGGTCACTTACACCAAAAATCACAAAATATTCAGGTTGCTCCTAGTCCCAAGAGACAAGTCACTTACCCCAGATCAATTTGTACCAAAGACAATGCTGGTAGTCAATCCTATAGTAAACAAATTAAAGCTTTATTAACTAGGAAAAAGAAATGAGATAATGTACAGGTTAAAGCAGGAAACATATATACACAAATGAGTTGTATCTATGATTCCAAAAGGTGATAGAGATGTAGTAATCTGTCAGCACTGAATGTCTTTTTAGGGCTAACCCAGTTTGATTCTGAAGATCTCTGCTTTTTTATTTCTTAGATCCAGCCCTTGTAAAGGTCCTAACAGCAAAGAGACAAAAAATCTTCACGTTAGCTACCTTTATTTCCCTCTTCCAGAATTCAAGTTGATGGACGTGCTTTCTCGCATGGAGCACCTTCATGGGTGTAAAAGGGCCATTAAACCAGCCTTTGTGTTGTGATGTTCCACAATGACACATTTACCCTTGATAGTTCTTCTGGATGGGTGGGTGAACTACTTTTCCTGCCTAGGTTCACAAGTTCAGAGCAGGCATTTTTACAATTATAAAGCAAAACTTCCATACTACCTGATAGCACGGGATACAGACATTACAAGTAAGAATAATCCACTCAACAACTTACAAGCATTTTATAGAGTCTAAACACTAAACACATTCTTATAAGTTCAATAAACATCTTTAACAATATTAACATACAGGTGAGTTGCTCTGGTTTCCAGTGATGACTTTGTCAGTGCTTAGCTGATGCCTACACTCTTGGCAAGAGCTGGCACCTGGTTTACCAGCATCACAGCCCCCTCTTGTAAAAGACGGAGACTTAAACCTAGTGCCAAAAAGACAATTTAAAACTGCTTCCCTCTACCATACAAAGGCCAAAAAACAGTTCAACATCTTCCTAAATGGAAACAGACAGGGCCACGACCCAAAACCTGTGTAGCTAGGTGTTACACTGGACCATAACTTGATTTTCAAGGAGCACCTTACCAAGACCTTGTTGAAAATAAAGACGAAACAACCTGATCAGCAAATTAGCTGGTTCTACCTCAGGAACCACAATGCAGACACTGAACATACTTGGCTTGCCTTGAGCAATTCTGTAGGACAGCATTGCTCCCTGGTGTGATTCAGCTCTTTTTACACAAAACTTGTAGACACTCAGTTAATGTAACAAAACTATGCATATAACAGGTACCAGGAGACCAAACAACCTGACCTGGCTGCCAGTTCTGTCCAACATCACCCCTCCTGACATCAGGTGACAAGTCGCCTTGCAGAATCTGCTTCTCAAGGTGCAAGATATGTCATAGCTAACCCTGTTAAAAGATGTTTTTAAGTCACCGAACCACCATCTTAGCTCAAGGCATCCCGTCTGGACAATTTCCCTAAGGAACCTCAATATCACCTCCAGGTGGCATACTGGTGGCAAGAACAAGCTTTGAACATAGCCAATGCTTATCTCATGACAGAGCCAACTATCCAGTCCCTGGTTTTCACCTTCCATGCCATATTTGGGTAAAGCTCCATTGCTTCAGATGTGGAATGATCAGATGGGCTGCTAATAACTGTAAGTGGGGCCTTTGTGACTTTACACCTTGCCGCTGTGGCCAGCTAGAAGATGTATGCCACATACTTGCAGGCTGCATTCATCAGCAAGGGATGCCTGGTTCCCTCATGGACTTACATAATACCCGTCCATAGCTATTGAACGGTTAAGATGCACAGACTAACACATTTTACTTGACTGTTTATGTCGATGCAATCACAATTTTATACACACGTGCGAGCACACACACACACACACACTTTTTAAATTTAAGAAACGTTTTTCTATTCCTTTCCTGGTTCTGGAAGGAAGTATCCCACTATTTACAGACCCACAGTATAAAATTGTTATAAGCAACCTTTTTTTGCATGTTCTTTGAATAAGGCATATAAATCCTACCACAAAGAAACACAACCTCAATAAGTTGCTACACCAAAACATCTTCAGGAATAAGACTCATCTTGGGTTGGTGATTCCTAAACCTGACTCATCAAAAGTATAAGCTTAACCTTTGAGCTGGCAAATAAACTATGTTCTTAGAAGGGATTACAGACCTCTTTTTTGGAGGCCCTAAGCAAATCATTCCACTAGATATCCCAATATCTCAGGAAATAATTTATTTTTCTTGGATAAAGAGAACTGTCACACAAGAAAGCCACCTGCATAGGCCAGAGTTCTTGTTTATAGAGCTGGACATTAAGAAATAACATGTACCATATTTGGACAGTAGTTAGGATTGTCAATTTTGGTTGGACATATTCCTGAAGGTTTCATCACGACATAACAATTAACTAAAGATTAGTCTTTAATTCCTGGAGACTCCATGACAATCCTGGAGGGTTGGCTACACTAACAGTAGTCCAAACGCATGGTACCAATGCTATGTTCAGTTCAGGTCTTCTGTCAGCTGTCCACAGAATTTATTCTCTGAAGACCCCTGTCTTAAAATGTAGTTATACTCTTCAACTGCTAATATTTTCACACATATACTTCCAATTAGGAACATATCTAATGAAATGCAACATCTTGCTGCTTCCTGAGTCCTCTGCAATTTTTATTCATACTTTTTGAAATATGTTTTCTAATGCCAAGCAAGAAACCACCAAAGCAAGTATGTACATGAAAAAATAAGCTCCAGGACATCCACTGAGGCCTCAGAATCATGCCTGAGGGCATAATCAATCCTTATGTTAACAGCATCGTTGGGGGCAGCAATTGTCTCTGTCAGAATGATCAAGCTTTTAGATAGTAACATAGGGACAGCATCCACTAACCATTTTTCCTTAGGCAATCTGCATAAATGTACAGCCAACTTGTTCAGGCCTCACTCGTTGTCTAAAGACTAATATCATGGGGTACATTGAACTGGCACAATGGAAGCAGGTAGAAGGGAAAAATGCAGGTATCTCTCTTTAAAAAGAGAGCCAAATAGGAAGCACATAGATTAATGCCTTTTACCTTCCAAGTGAAAGCTAGCAATAATCACTAAGAAAACATTAAACAAACATGTTCAATGGGCTTTCCGGGGACTTAAATGAACAGCAACCCATGAGATATAGCTTAGGGCAGAACATATATTTGCATTGCAAAAAAGTAGCACTCAGATATATATCTGAGTGCTACTTTATATACACACACACAATTCATTCACACCAAACAATCTTAATTTAGTTGAATAAATTACAATTTCATTAAAGTAGTCTCTGGTGGTGTCAGCAACTCTATTACATAAATCTATATTTTATGGGGTGTAGTTCAACTGTAAACATTTCCTAAAGCCAGAGATTTAACATACACAAAGTCAGCAAAGAAATCATTTATCTATAGTGAAGGTGGTGGGGGAAAGTAGAAGTTTGTGTGTTTAAACACTTTTTCTGAACATGTAAAAATAGTATGTGTGGTATTCAAAGTGAAATAATACAGGCCTTTAATGTATTAGTGGTCTTCAGTTATTCTGAAGAAAAATTATGAAAAATACTATTTAATATTTTAAATAAAAATGTACATGGACTTTTAGCAGGGCACCTAGATTAATAGTATCACCAGCAGTCTCTTGGGTCATAATCTATAAACAAAGAAAAAATGACAGCGAGCACCACACAGCTTTTAAGATCCATTAGAAGACAAATTGCCTTTTTAATTAATACAACACACAAACAGATCATGAAAATATTATGCATATCATTACAAGAGAGATTATGTAAATAACATGCATCTGCAAATGTGTAAATGTGCCAAGATTTCTATTTATTCAGTACAGAAGTCTAATCTAAGTAAATCATGTACGCTTTTGAAATGATTCATATCACAATATACTTTTATCCAATATCCAAACTCTTACCTTTTATCATATAAACAATGCATAACCTTTAAAAGAATAATATGCATGACTGAACATCTGACCAGAGAAATAATACATATTTTAAAAAGACATGTAGGATGTTGTTGATTGTGTTTCTGTCGGGTTGCTCTCTCAGGTACAGAGTGCATACTTTATAAGTTTAGACTGCCTGTGTATATATATTATAGCAGGGTGGTAGCTCCACTACAGTTAAGGCTGAGATGAGATCATAGCTTAACGATTGATTTCTCTAAGTGCTCTAAAATCTACATGCGTGCTCAGATTAGCTTGAAAATTGCTGTACCTGATTAGAATCCAAGGTAGCCTTAGTGGTAAAAATTTGTAGTTACAGCACCTCCCCTCAAAAGTAACATTTTATGGTTCTGGTAAAGGAGGACGAGGATGGTGTAGAGACCCTGCGAGATGGCCAACACGAGGTCATTAGAGACTTTAGTATTAGCAGTATCAGTGAATGGAAGATGGCAAAATTCAAACTGAAGAGGGTTTAGTTGGAAGACAGGAACTCAAGACTGCAGTTGCAGACGCACATTCAGGGAGTCTAAAGGCGAAGCGGTAAAGATGTGGGGTACGTGAGAGGAATATGTAGAGCCATAGAAAAGGGAGAACAAAAAGGGGTGTGAGATGGAAGGGGAGGGAAGAAAATACTATATAGAGAAATGGCGTTGAAAGAATGACAGGTGAAGAGACTGGCCATACTGACTAGTAATCAATTATCCTAAGAAACAGTTACAGGGGAATTGCTGAATAGTGCGAAGAACAGTAAGCCTTGAAGCAATTATATGATGAATCAACTACTGTACGCTATAAATATGTAGAGAAACAATGCAATATGAATCCATAACACAGATAATCAGCAATAAAGTGAAACAGTTATGTCAACAAGCAGACACAAAATGAATCAATTAAGGAATGAATGAGTTTTGGGACAAATAAAAATGGTGATAATTAATTACAGGACATGTCAAATATGAAAAGAGTTGATAATGGAGTGACCAAAATGGGATGCTGGGTAAGGTTAGCTCATCCTTGGCCTTGATACTCTACCACTCCTGAAATAGATGCCCATAGGCAAAGGTCATGAGAATAGGCCCAACACTCTATCCTCAGTCCCTTCCCTTCATTGTTTTTCAGATAGACTGATTTCTTGGAGCCAAATTGTACCCTCAGGTACACATGCACTTGCATTAAGCCAATGGCAGTGGCATACTCATATCTGAGGACACAATTAGGTGTCTAGCTATACTGGATACTTCTCTCACATCCAGTAGCTGGAACTGGCCTTTTATTGATTTATTTTTAACTGTTTTACTACATGAATTGGCATTGTTACATGTTGGCTGATAGAACAGGACACTGGAAGCTGCTGAGATTATCAACACAGAGTATTTTATTTTTATTTTTTTTGTTAAGAGCTATCTATGTGCATGGACACAGAAGAAAAAGAAATAAAACACAAGATTAAAAAATAGTCGCTGCCATGAGAAGCATACATACAAACCAGTGTGGTGATACAGAATGCTAAACCCAATAAAATGCAACAACCCTGTTAGGCCAACAGAGAAAATTTACACTTTTTTAAAAGGCACAATTAGAACGGACTCAATTAAAAAATAATCAATTTGTGGTCAAAGAAGATTGTATGGTTAATCTTCTAAAAAAGTTAGATCATGATCCTGCAAAACCTTACTCACTCAAGTAGTTCTGTTGGCTTCAATGGGGCTATTTGTATGAGTAAGAATATTTGTGTGAGTAAGCATGATCTAGCCCTTAATGAGCAAAACATTTCACATAATAATGTTTGAATCGTAGGCTACAAGGTGACAAAAGTCTTCCATCTTTTAAAGCCAATTTTTAGTTAAAAAAATATAGGTTTTGAACAATCAATATTGCTTCAGTTTGTCCTTCAGTGTAAAAATTAAACAATAAGATACATGGCAGGCATTGGTTTGCGATTACACACATGCTTGGGCAGGGAGTGGGGCAGTAGAGGAAACAATGTATTATTGGCATTATAACAGATTGAGTTAGTGTCCTGAAAAATTTAATAATAATGAATTTTAAATTGATTCAACATAAGAAAATATTTTAAAAGGAACATGTAAAAGGGTGTTATTTTACTTTGAATTTATTAGTAGCTTTCTCTTTCTTAGCTTCTCTTGCACCAAATGTAGGAGAGACTAAAGGGTTTGCCACAGTGCTTCATTCTCAATCTTACACATACAAATACACACATGCATGTCAGAGTGTTTAAACACTACTTGCCTTTATTTATACTTTTAAAAATGCAAATTAAAAGTGGGGCAGTGCAGTTTCAAATGGCATGCCTGTCCTGTAGTACCCCAGCTGGCCAAGCATGGCTCTGCTCAGTTTCCCCGGCTCTTTGCACCCCTTAAAAACTCAACGAAGTCTGAATGGTATAAGACAAAATTTCCCCTACATTATAAGCCCGGATAAACTTGATATAGTCTCTTCCACTCAGACTCAACAAAGTCTCCCTGACTTGCACTCTCTTCTCTGAGGTTCAGGGATTGCACAGCCCTTTTTCTTGGTGCCTGTGTTCAGGGCCGGCGCAACCCATTAGGCGACCTAGGCGGTCGCCTAGGGCGCTGCTATTTTGGGGGCGCCGGCGTCCCGGCCGCCCGTTGAAATTTGGGGGCAGGACCTTCTGCCGCCGCTGTTGGGGGCGGCATTTCGGGGACGGGACCTTCCGCCGCCTAGGGCGCCGGAAGAGCTGGCGCCGCTACTGCCTGTGTTTCTTAGCCCTAGCCTGTAGTCTCTACCCTTGGGTTAGGGAGTTGCATAGCCCTCCTTCCTGGGGGGTCCAAGTTTCTGGGCTCTCAGCAGCTTTCCCAACTGCTGCCTTCAGGAATGCTTTCAACAGCTCTCTACGTAGTTCTTTTCCTTACCTTCTTGGGCTAAGAGAGGTCCATACTTAACCATTCTTCCTCGGCTGCTGTCTTCCCCGTTTTGAAGGGAGACAGAATATATACAGCTTTTTCCCCTGGAAGTTGTCCTGATTGGCTGGGAGAGAGGAGAACTTTGCCCCACCCACTCTACAAGGCTCTGGGTCCCAGACCCTTAAAAAAAAAGAAACGTGCATTTTTCCCAAGCCTATTCTCCTGGGACCATCTTCCTCTTTTCCAATGCCTACCTCTGCACTTCCCTAGGTCTTCATCTGCTCTAAAAGTCTCAGGAAATGTAAAGGACCGCATGAAAGAAGAGGTGTTGACTGACCACTAGTCATTACTACCCTTAAGGAAACAATCAGACAGTCACCCTGTGGCTGGAAAGTAGTACATGAAGGATGGTCTTTTGATTAAAGATTGATGCTGGGAGTCAGGTTTTGGTTTTTTTTGCATTCTTTTCCCCAGTTTTCTATGTACTTTATGATTTTGTGCAAGTTACTTACTCTCTCAGGTTCTCCACCCATACAAAAGGATAATTATTGATGCCACAGTACCAAAATGATCAATGAAACTATACAATTTTGTTTCTTACTATATCGCCTAACACATCAAATCAAGTACACAGGAGACCTGGGAAAAGAACAGATTTTTTGATTCACTGGCAATTCTGGAAAAAAAAAAATTTTGGGTCAAACCCAAAATTGAAAATTTTAAAAAAATGTTTTGGGTCAAAGAAAACATTTAATTTGATAAAACTGAAACAATTCATTTCAATTTTGGTCGTTCTAAAATGTTTTTGATTTTGTAAAAATAAAATTGTAGGAAATTTGGAAACAAAACATCATTCTGAAAAAAAACCCTGAAATGTTTTGATGTTATTTGTTTCAGAATGATGTTTTGATTTTGATTTTTTTGAATTTTTAAAAGTTTTGCTTTTCAACTGAAACAATTCGCAAATGTAACATGACCTGATGAAATATTTCTGTACTGTCGAATCTGCATTTTTCGCTGAAAAATGTTTGGTTGAAAAATTATACCTAGCTCTAGTACACAGTTCTTAACTTATACTTAGGAAACATTTTTTATTTAATTTTATATGAAAAAGTCAAACCCTAATACCTGAAGGCCCCTGTTCAGTCCCCAGCAAAAGTCAGAAGAGCCTGACAGGTGCTCTAATTTGTGCCAGCTGGGGTGACAGTTTCCAAGAGGCCTTTTCCTCACTGTGAATTGCTGCAGCACAGAAATGTTCCAACTACAACCTCTCCCCTCAACCACATGCTAGACACATCCCCTGTGCTGAGTGACATGAAAGTGGTGATTTGGGCAAGTGTCACTGGCTGTATGCCTACTGGGAATTCCCCTACCCCGGGGAATATTAAGCTGCCCAATTAGGGTAACTTTATAGCCCCTCAGTACTGCCAGAATGAGTCAAAGAGACTTCATCAGAGGTTAGGATCTAGCTATTGTCTTCTTCCCCCATCTCCATTTAAAGTAATTGGAAAAGAGAAACAGGAAAGTCCTTAAATACAGAGAGAAGAAACAGTCATACAGATACATGTTTACACCCAGTCCTGCAAAGGCTTATGTATGCAAGTAACCTCACAGAGAAGTAGTTTCTCTGACCTCAACAGACTTCTCACATGCTTAACAGTCATAAGTAATAAATCACAGTCATAAGTCTTTGCAGTATTGGTGACTTGGGGAATAGTTCATTCACCTACATATAATTACCAAGCAAACAAAAATATTTAAGTCAAATAAATACACATTCATGGAGTTTTTTAAATGCAGATCTGCTTTTGTAAATACGAATTGGAGTGTTTTTAAAAATATGCACTGTTGACTACACAGACCATCACAACAAAAACAACTTTGCTTTTTATATAGTGCCCATCATAACAAATATGTCCCTGAACACTTCTGAGTAGTTACATTAAACACCACATGACAAATTGGAATTAAACAAGATTAAAAACCCAAGTGCTGCCTTAATTTTGTAATTTAGCCATAATAGCTTCTTCACAGTCATTACAGTTTATCATGTAAATCCATATTTAATATTGGTCAATTTGTTGTATGGATATGGACATTGAAAACATTATGAAAAAATTACTTTGAAAATTGCTGTACATGCAAGGTGGACAATAAAATAAATAGCTTTTTCCTTGTTACACTTAAAGTAAAAATAAAGGACTGGGTGACTCAGGAGATGTTTCATTCTGTCACTAGCTTAAATTCAGTTCCCATCAGAGTATGGAGGAACACAGCTTTTATTCAGAGGTTTGGTAATGAAATATTGCTGGTGTGCCCCAAATTGAGAAAGATTTGATCCTCTCTTTGATCTGGGACCACATGTGTGGGTCAGTCCCTTTGGGCTGAACCAGTCAGCTACTGTATTCTCTTTCCCCATCAAGTAAGTGGCAGTCAGGAATTTCTTGAGGAACACTGCCAAGCTTCACACATTGAGAGCTTTTTGACAAAAAAGGCAGACTCAGTCTCTTCCTGTTTGTTGGAGTAAAACACTTTGACATTTGAGTCAGAATCAAATTTTAGCAAATCAGATCTCCAAATGCCAAAGTGTATGCAAGGCTATCTTCATCTGCAAAATTGTTCTGGGATGAGGAATCCAAATGGGATGAAAGACCAAATATATTGGATGTAGATCTCAGCTATATGAACTCCCCAATCCAGAGAAGATGTATCTGCCACAACTATGATATGGACTAGTGGAATTTCTCGATACTTTAAATGACTGCTTCTTGGAGCAGCTGGTACGGGAACCCACAAGGGGAGAGGCAACCCTAGATTTAGTCCTGAGTGGAGCGCAGGAGCTGGTCCAAGAGGTAACTATAACAGGACCGCTTGGAAATAGTGACCATAACATAATAACATTTAACATCCCTGTGGTGGGAAGAACATCTCAACAGCCCAACACTGTGGCATTTAATTTCNGGGAACCCACAAGGGGAGAGGCAACTCTAGATTTAGTCCTGAGTGGAGCGCAGGAGCTGGTCCAAGAGGTAACTATAACAGGACCGCTTGGAAATAGTGACCATAATATAATAACATTTAACATCCCTGTGGTGGGAAGAACATCTCAACAGCCCAACACTGTGGCATTTAATTTCAAAAAGGGGAACTATGCAAAAATGAGGGGGTTAGTTAAACAGAAATTAAAAGGTACAGTGACTAAAGTGAAATCCCTGCAAGCTGCATGGGCGCTTTTTAAAGACACCATAATAGAGGCCCAACTTAAATGTATACCCCAAATTAAGAAACACAGTAAAAGAACTAAAAAAGAGCCACCATGGCTTAACAACCATGTAAAAGAAGCAGTGAGAGATAAAAAGACTTCCTTTAAAAAGTGGAAGTCAAATCCTAGTGAGGTAAATAGAAAGGAGCATAAACACTGCCAAATTAAGTGTAAAAATGTAATAAGAAAAGCCAAAGAGGAGTTTGAAGAACGGCTAGCCAAAAACTCAAAAAGTAATAACAAAATGTTTTTTAAGTATATCAGAAGCAGGAAGCCTGCTAAACAACCAGTGGGGCCCTTTGATGATTGAGATACAAAAGGAGCGCTTAAAGACAATAAAGTCATTGCGGAGAAACTAAACGAATTCTTTGCTTCAGTCTTCACGGCTGAGGATGTTAGGGAGATTCCCCAACCTGAGCCGGCTTTTGTAGGTGACAAATCTGAGGAACTATCACAGATTGAAGTGTCACTAGAGGAGGTTTTGGAACTAATTGATAAATTTAACATTAACAAGTCACCGGGACCAGAAGGCGGCACACGAGCTGATTTTCAGTGGCACTCACACTGCCCGGGTCCTGGCCACCGGTCCGGGGGGCTCTGCATTTTAATTTAATTTTAAATGAAGCTTCTTAAACATTTTAAAAATCTTATTTACTTTACATACAACAGTAGTTTAGTAATGTATTATAGACTTATAGAAAGAGACATTCTAAAAACGTTAAAATGTATTACTGGCACGCGAAACCTTAAATTAGAGTGAATAAATGAAGACTCGGCACACCACTTCTGAAAGGTTGCCGACCCCTGATCTAGTCCAACCTCCTGTATAACATGGGCAATAGAATTTCCCCAAAATAATTTCTATTTTTAAAAAAAACCATCCAATCTTGATTTAAAAATTGTTAGTGATAGAGAATCCACCACGATCCTTGGTAAATTGTTCCAATGGTTAATTATTCTCACTGTTAAAAATGTACACTTTATTTCCAGTCTGAATTTGTCCAGCTTCAACTTCCAGCCATTGGATTGTGTTATACCTTTCTCTGCTTGAGTGAAGAGTCCATTATTAAATATTTGTTCCCCTGTGTAGTGGGGCTGCTGTCCCACTCCCTGAGAATTTAGGCTGCAGCAGGCCAGTGGGCCTGCACAGACGGACAGCCAATAAGAGAAGGGTTTATTGGGAGCCAATCAGGGCCCAGATTGGAGGCAACCAATCAAGGCCAGGCTCAGCCCTATAAAAAGGCTGCTCAGGGAGGGAGCAGGGAGTCTGTCCCAGGCCTTCAATAGGGGAAGGTCTGTCTCCAGAGCTGGGAGACTAGCACCCGGGACAGTGCAGTGCTGGGCAGGCCCGGGGGAGCAGAAGGGAACTCCAACCCGGTGTCTGCCAGGCTGCAGGCCCTGAGGAGAAGGGCCTAGCCGGTGCGAAGGGCCGAAGGGGAAGCGGCCCAGGGACGTGGACAGACGGAGGGAGAGAAGGAGGGCAGGATAGCTGCCACTAGAGGGTCCCTGGGTTGGGACCCAGAGTAGTGGGCGGGCCTCGGTCCCCCTTCCCCTTTGCCTTACACCCTGGCGACGGGAGTGGCCGTCTTGGGCTGCACCAACCCCTTGCCAAGAGGGGTGTGATTTTGGGGGTGCAGTTGCCCACATTGGCCGGGGCGCAGAGAGACAGCGGATTGATCACCCCCCCCGGAAGGGGGCAAGGATGGACTAAGGGGCATTGCCGGAGGGCAGTGGCTCGAAAAGGACGCCGCGAGCTGGTGAGCGAGGCGGGTTCAGACGCCAACCGAGGGCGAGACGACAGACGGGACACCACCAGGAGGGGGCGCTCCACTGGACTGAGCTAATTCCCAGCAACAACCAGCAGGAGGCGCCGGGTGGTGAGTCCCAACCCCGTCACACACAGCTACTTATATACTGTAATCAAATCACCCCTTCACTTTCTCTTTGTTAAGCTAAATAGATTGAGCTCTTTAACTCTATCACTATAAGGCATGTCTTCTAATCCTTTATCATCCTTGTGGCTCTTCTCTGAACTATCTCTAATTTATCAAATACTTCTTGAATTGTAGGCCCCAAAACTAGACACAGTATTCCAGCAGAGGTCACACCAATGCCAAATACAGAGGTAAAATAACTCTCTGCAACTGCTTGAGATTCCCCTGTTTATGCATCCCAGAAACACATAGTTCTTTTGGCACAGCATCACATAGGGAGCTAATGTTCAGCTGATTATCCACTATGACCCCCAAATCTTTTTCAGAGTCTCTACTTCCCAGGATAGAACCCCCCATCATGTAAGTATGGCCTGCACTCTTTGTTCCTAGATGTATACATTTACATGAATGAAAACACACATTATTTGCTTACACCTAGTTTACCAAGTGATCCAGATTGCTCTGAATCAGTGATCTGTCCTCTTCATTTTTACAACTCCCCCAATTTTTGTGTAATCTGCAAACTTTACCAGTGATGATTTTATGTTTTCTTCCAGGTCATTGATAAAAGTGTTAAACAGTGTAGTGCCAAGAACTGATCCCTACAGGACACCACTAAATATATACCCGCTTGATGACAATTCCCCATTTACAATTACATTTTGAGACCTACAGTTAGCCAGTTTTTAATCTATTTAATGGGCCATGTTAATTTTGTTGTATTCTAGTTTTTTAATCAAAATGTTGTGTGGTACCAAGTCAAACGACTCACAGAAGTCTAAATATATTACATCAGCACTATCACCTTTATCAACCAAATTTGTAATCTCATAAAAAATATCAAATTAGTTTGACAGGATCTATTTTCCATAAACCCAGGTTGATTGGCATTAATTACATTACCTTCCTTTAATTCCTTATTAATTGAGTCCTGTATCAGCAACTCCATTATCTTGGCAGGGATCAATGTCAGGCTGACAGGCCTACAATCACCCAGGTCACCCCATTTACTCTCTTTAAATATTCGCACAGCATCAGTTTTCTTCCAGTCTTCTGGAACTTCACCAGCGTTCCAAGAACTATTGAAAAACAATGTTATCGGTCCAGCAAGCTCCTCGGCCAGCTCTTTTAATACTCTTGGATGCAAGTTCTCTGGACCTGCTCATTTAAAAATGTCTAACTTTAGCAGCTTCTGTTTAACATCCTCCAGAAGAGAGTTAATATGATGAGACTATATCATCTGTTTTCCCCCAAATACAGAACAAAAACATGTATTCAATGTGTCTGCCTTTTCTGAATTATTATTGATAATTCTACCATTTCTATCTACTAATGTCCCAATACCATTGTCAGGATTCTCTTTGTTCCTAATCTATTAAAAAAAAAAACCTTCTTCTTATTGTCCTTGTCTCTTCTTGCCACAGATTTCTTCTTTTGACCTTCATTTCCCTTATCAATTTCCTACAATTCCTAACTTCTGATTTATATTAATTACTATCTACTTCACCTTTTTTTCATTTGTTATATATATTTTTTTATACCTGCCTTCAATTCCCCTCTAAACCCAGTCATTTTTTTAACTAGCAAGCCTTCTTCCTCAAACATGGGATTGGGCTTTTGGGGCAGCTAGTAAGGTGTTTTCAAATTATTCCCAATTATCATTTATATTTTTCTGATTAAATTCTTTCTCCCAGCTGATTTGGCTCATAATTGTTTTCAGCTTTGTGAAACTGGCCCTATTAAAATATCAAGTATGTGTATGACTTGTCTGGACTTTATTCTGTTTGCACATTATAAGTGTGAGCAAGTCATGATTACTTGTACCTAAGCTACCATTAATTTTAAGTTCTGTGATAAGCTGATCTTTATCTGTTAGGACAAGATCTAATGAAGAATTCCGCCATGTTGGGTGCAACATTTTTTGAGTTAGGAAATTGTCATCTATAATGTTTAGAAATTCCAAGATGTTTTATTATTGGCAGTACAAGACCTCCAAAGCATATGTCTTTCAAATTGAAGTCTTCCATGATCACACAGGGTTTTTTGTTTGTTTGTTTCCCGCCCCCGCCCCCCCCGCCTATTTAGGAAGGATCAAGTGGGCAAAAGCCTAGAGAAACCTACTGAAAAGTGGGTGCACAACTGGTTGGAAAACTGTATTTAGAGAGTTGTCATCAATAGTTCACAGTCAAGCTGGAAGGGCATATGAAGTGGGGTCCTGCAGGGATCCATTCTGGGTCTGGTTCTATTCAATAAATGATTTGGATAATGGCACAGAGAGTACACTTATAAAGTTTCCGGATGATACCAAGCTGGGAGGGATTGCAAGCGCTTTGGAGGACAGGATTAGAATTCAAAATGACCTTGACAAACTGGAGAAATGTCTGAAATTCATAGCATGAAATTCAATAAGGACAAATGCAAAGAACTACACTTAGGAACGAATAATCAATTGCACAAATACAAAATGGGAAACAACGGCCTAGGAAGGCGTACTGCACCAAACGATCCTGGGATTGTAGTAGATCATAAGCTAAATATGAGTCAACAGGGTAACTCTGTTGCAAAAAAATCATTCTGGGATGTATCAGCAGGCGTATAAGCAAGACACAAGAAAATATTTCTTTCACTCTACTTTGCACTGATAAGGCCTTAACTGGAGTATTGTGTCCAGTTCTGGCCACCACATTTCAGGAAAGATGTGGACAAATTGGAGAAAGTCCAGAGGAGAGCATGAAAAACATGACGTAAGAGGAAAAAGTTGGGTTTGCTAAGTCTGGAGAAGAGAAGACTGAGGGGGAACATAAGTGTTCAGATACATAAAAGGTTATTATAAAGAGGGTGGTGATAAATTGTTTTCCTTAACACTGAGGACAGGACAAGAAACAATGGGCTTAAATTGCAGCAAGGGAGATTTAGGTTAGACATTGGGAAAAACCTCTTGTCAGGATAGTTAAGCACGGGCACAAATAATCCAGGGAAGTTGTGGAATCTCAATCACTGGAGGTTTTTAGGAATAGGTTAAACACCTGTCAGGGATGGTCTAGAACTTAGTCCTGTGTCTGTGCAGAGGACTGGACTAGGTAAACTGTTGAAGTCCCTACATTGCTATGATTCTATGATTTACACTGAGGGGGCACTAGCTCCCCTCTCACTGCCCCACGAAGGACAGAGTGTCAGGACCTTGAATCACTCTTGTAGTGCTTTTCTGAATGCCTTCCAATCTGTCAACATCCATTTCAAAGTATGGACACCATCACTGGACATAGTACTCCAGAAGCGTTCTTACTAATGCCATACTCAGAGATAACACCACCCCCCTACTCCTCCTTGATATGCCCCTGAAATATCACATTTTCTATCTCAGCCACCGCATCACATTGGGAGCTCATGTGCAATTGGTTATCCCCCATGGCTCCTAAGTTCTTTTCTGAGTCACTGCTTTCCAACACACAGTCCTCCAACCTCTAAGTGTGACTGTCATTCTTAGTTCCTAGATGTATGACCTTGCATTTAGCTGTATTAAATAGACATTTTGTTCAAGTTAGTCCATTTTACAGTGCAATGCAGATCACTCTGTAGAACTCACCTATCCTTATTTCCACACCTCCCATTTCTGTGTCATCTGCAAACTCTTGCAGCAGTGATTTTATGTTTTCTTCCAGGATATGGTAACTTATTTTGTACCCTAGTGATTCTAATACCCTCATGATGAAATTGACAGCCCTTTTAACAGCTTCCAGTGTACTACACTTGATCAACAAATTATTCAGAGGGAGCACATATTATTAATAGACTCATAGACTTTAAGGTCAGAAGGGATCATTATGATCATCTAGTCTGACCTCCTGTACAACGCAGGCCACAGAATCTCACCCACCCACTCCTGTAACAAACCCCTAACCTATGTCTGAGTTATTGAAGTCCTCAAATTGTGGTTTAAAGACTTCAAGATGAAGAGAATCTTCCAGCAAGTGACCCATGCCCTACGCTGCAGAGGAAGGCGAAAAACCTCCAGGGCCTCTGCCAATCTGCCCTGGAGGAAAATTCCTTCCCGACCCCAAATATGATGATCAGTTAAACCCTGAGCATGTGGGCAAGACTCACCAGCCAGCACCCAGGAAAGAATTCTCTGTAGTAACTCAGATCCCACCCCATCTAACATCCCATCACAGACCATTGGGCATATTTACCTGCTAATAATCAAAGATCAATTAATTGCCAAAATTAGGCTATCCCATCATACCATCCCCTCCATAAACTTATCAAGCTTAGTCTTGAAGCCAGATATCTCTTTTGCCCCCACTACTCCACTTTTATGGTGATATTCTATAACAATCATTAAAAATTTCATAAACAAATATGGCACTGGCACCCCACTTAAAAGGCAATTTTCCAGATTGGTAATCATATTCTCGATGGGCGGCGTGTGACTCCTCCATTTGGGGAGGCTGCGCACGGCTGGACTGTGACCCCACCCCGAGGCCCGCTCCCGTTCAGCCTCCTCCCCCCCCGAAGCCCTTCCAACACTCCACCTCCTGCCCCGCTTGGCCCCCTCCTCAAGGCTCCTCCCACCTACTGCTCATGCCTCTTCGACCCCTCTCCCAGGCCTCCCAATCCGCCCACTAGCCAGCTGCTCATGCGCCTCTTCACCCCTTCCTCCAGCCCCCTATCCCATCCTCCAGCCAGCTGCTCATCACTCACGTGTGCACACCACTTTGCCCCCTCCCCCAGGCCTTCCCACTGCCCGCCATTTGTGCACCTCTTCACCCCCGCTCCCAGGCCTGCCCACCGCTCACAACTTGCACACCTCATTGACCCCTCCCCCGCCTCTTTGCCCCCCCCGATGGCCACTCACCACTCGTGTGCACCTCTTCACCCTCTCCCGTGAGGTCTCCATGTGTGCAGAGCAGGGATGGGAAGAGGCCGAGCCTCAAGGGGAAGAGGATGAGCAGGAGAGGGGCCTTGAGGCAGAGCATGGGGGGGGGCCACAGCCAGGGCGCCCACCCTTTCTTCAGCAGTGCACTCCAAAGATGGAAGGCCAGCTGTTTGGGGAGGCTTAGCCTCCCCGGCCTCTTATTACCGCCACCTATGATATTCTCCCATCAGAAATATGAAACATTACTGATGAATTAGATGAATTTTTAATTTTGAATTCACCATGTTGCAGATCTCTAAACACCACTCCTTCTCCTGAAATCTTCCTTCCCACAAATGCTGCTTTGCAATGTGAGCCTGAATTTCTAGCTTATTTAGGAGTATGTAGGGTAGTCTACTCAAGGCTCTCAACTTCATTCAAAATCATACCCTAAGACCTATGAATTCTATCTTTTTATAATTCTCTTTACAGCCTTTGCTTTAGAGTTTAGTCTTTTTTTTATACAATTGCAGAGTTTGCTGACATTTTTTAAATGCACTATTTCTAGAAAATTACAAACATCTTTCCATTTTTTATCATTCAAATTTTTAAATAAAAAAATTAATGCTCTTAAAGGAAGATTAAGCATGTCAAAATCATCCTGAGCCAATGGTTGAAGCCAAGTACATCTTTTTAAACTGCTAAAATACCACAAGCATTTTACAAATGAGCCTTAAAAATGTTTAATCTAAATTGCTCTTAAATTTAGACTAGTTAGCAAGCTATTTGCAGCTTATAATGTAAACATTAATCAAAGACACACGTTTGGAAATCCAGGGCCTACCTATGATTAATATTAATATTTTCTGGTTTTGCAAAGTTCATTTCCATTAAAGAAAGGTGTATTTGTTACAATTTAACCTCTTTGATCTGTTATTTCCCCTTCCTATCTGTGTTCCTATTTAAGAAAAAAAAATTAAACTATTGTTTATATAAATTGTTCATAAGATAAAATCCTCTCTTCTTTTCAAAAGTTTAGTTACATATCTGGCACGCAGATGGGCATCTGGTCTTGTTCCCACTGATGACAGCAGTAAAACTCACATTGACTTTTAGGGGAACAGTATTTAAGAGGGGTCTAGTTAGAACTCTGTCAATTGGTTTACAAGATCAAGGACCTATTGTGTTTGGCACAGTACAAATACAAAGTAAGAAACAGTCCCTGCCATTCAGAGCTTGCAATCTAATTATTCATTAGTCACCTTCCCCTGTTCTTTCCTAACACAGCAGGATAGAAAATGTTTCCTCTTAAAATACATCTCAACTAGCAGTAGAGTGATGTAAAGGCAACCACACTGGGGATATCCCGGTCCTAGTTTATAATGGATATATGACCTCAAAACATTATACGGGCAGTGAAGGAGTATGATGCTTTCATTAAGAAAATTAAACCTCAGGAACACAATGCCAGGTTATATATGGAAGAGAGATAAATGACATTTGCTGTACAGCTCAGCTTGTTTCAAATACCATAAAAATGGTTTTTCTTATAGAATTTTCCATTTACTTTCATAAAATTTGAGCTGTTTTTCATGGGAGGGAATTTCAGCCCTCTCTCCATGTGGGAAAAACAATTTTTGTGGTATTTTGTTGCAGTATAAGATCTGATGCAAGGGCTAAGCAGTATTTGTGGAAGGCTGCCAACTGTTCTCTACTACAGAACAGAAGTCCTGTCTTTTGGAAACTCAATTATATACCTAGAACTCTGTGGACACCCAATAGAATATTCCATCCACCTGCCCCCTGCAGCAGAGCAAGAAAGGCAAGAAAGGTCTGAGGCTTTGTTCAGTCTTGCAGCCCACAGTGGATTCTCTGCTAATATAAGCAACTACTTTTATTTTAAATGTACATGTCTACCTCGATATAATGCTACCCGATATAACATGAATTTGGATATAACGCGGTAAAGCAGTGCTCCGGGGGGGCGGGGCTGCGCACTCCGGTGGATCAAAGCAAGTTCAATATAATGCGGTTTCACCTATAACGCAGTAAGATTTTTTTGGCTCCCGAGGACAGCGTTATATCGAGGTAGAGCTGTATGTATATAGATTATACTGTATACATCTTTATGAATTAATAAGGAGATAGAGCCTTTCATCTCTTGGTCACATTTAAATCCTACCCCAATCACTAGTGAGTTAAACTCAATACCATCCAGTGGCCATTTAGTGGCCTCTGTGTAAATATGTCAGTAGTCTCAGTCCTGTTGCTAATGCTCACATATCTACATCACAAAACCACCATCAGAGTTAGTACTAATTTACAACCTTACTCACTGTTTCAAGAAACAGAGGCCCAGAATTCAATGAGTGTAGGAAGTGAGCTATTTTCTTATCCCTAAGCACTACAGCGTTTGCTAATGTATGAGAACCTGAAATTGGTTAGAAACTGCTTATATATGTGAAACTGTCTAATCTATTTGCACTGTCCAAGAAGTGGTACAAAAACATACATAGTAAAAAAAACTTGTAAAAAGTGACCCACTAATAGGACTTCACAGTTGTTGCTGCATGTTTCACATGACCATGTGAAATTTCACAGCAACAGAAGCGAAACGTGTCAGATCTACCTTTTTCAAAGCACAACCCCCTACAACTTGAGTTAAAAGAACTTCCTTTATCTATTTGCATTACTGGTCACATAACAAACAGTTAAGCAGTTTTGTTTTCATTCAGTAGAAGGAAAATATGTGCATATTCTCTCACCAGGTCACTATACTATATTCAAAAATAGTTCTTCAATTTCAATATTCTAAGTTGTAAGTCATAATGTAGACAGTAAAATTAACAATCAGACAGATATAACACAATGCACAAATATGGGGTAAATTTTCAAATGGGCTGAGGCCCTGCCTACCTTTTTTGCCGGTGCAAATACATCTGTATTTTTGCAGCCATGAAAGGCAAGTGCAAATCAGAGTATTAGTCCCTGCACCTCTAGTTCCCTGCTTGTAAAGTGGGTGAAAGCAAAAGTAAGGACACAAATAGTTTTTATTTACATCTCACTCTGACTTTCTGAACCATTTTCTTAAACCAATGAAAAATCTGAGGAAATAGTCTTAGAATGTAAGTCGATAAGGGAAGCCTTTTGTGAGATTACTTGTAAAGATTTCTAGCTCATGTAATCCAAGGTTATTGCTTGTATCACCATACTGACAGGTTTATCTGAAAAAGAAATGCTTTGTGTTTGAAAAATTAATGCTTTTTATGCCCAATTACAATTTTATATTGGTGGTTAGCCAGAGACAGCACACTGTTTGTTGTTCATTATGAGATCAACAATCAAGAAGACAGGATATACCTCAGAAAGGTATTGTCTTTTCTTTATTAAACACAGAACTGAATTTAAATTATAGCTGTTTGTCTGACGCTTTTCACTTTTCCTATATTAAACCAGTAATGACATAAATTATTTAATATTTATGGTATCTATCAGAAGCCTCTAATAAGGTTTGGAGCATAAATAAGGCACTGTACGAACAGAGAGAGTCACCCTGCCCCAAAGAGTTTACAATCTAAATTCAAAATGGTCTTCTAAAACACAAACCAAAAACTTGCATAATCTGTACATCCCATCACTACTTGCTTCGACTAGACAGACAACAAAACAACTTTGTTCTAACCAAAATAAAGATCACTATATGAAGTTTATACAAATCATTTTTTCCATGTTGGATTCATTATAAATTATGAAAGTATGATATGACATTAATGTTAAACAATAGAATGATGTCACTATCAGAGGATGCAGTTATGTATACATTACAAATATAGATGAATAATGTGAGTAAAGCTCAATGATCACAATTTGCTGCTGGTGAAAAAATAGCCAGAATAATTATGTCCATCAGTGTGATGGGTTAATTAGAGTTCAGTTACAGGTTATAATTTCCTTTATGGTTTAAGTTTATACTAAGAAGGAAGCCTCGCAAAGAGCATAAAGAGGAATTCTGATTTTAATCCTTATTTCTGCATAGCATAATGAGATATTCCTTCCCTGAAAGATCTCAGAGCTCCTGTTTTCCTTTACTTTCCTACAATACTATGGGATCTGCCTATGGAATCTGAACTAAAGCATTCATACCAGAAATAAGGCATAATTTTTTTATCAGACTGGAAAGAAGATATAAATCAGGGGTAGGCAACCTATGGCACGCGTGCCGAAGGCGGCACGCAAGCTGATTTTCAGTGGCACTCACACTGCCCGGGTCCTGGCCACCGGTCCGGGGGGCTCTGCATTTTAATTTAATTTTAAATGAAGCTTCTTAAACATTTTAAAAACCTCATTTACTTTACATACAACAATAGTTTAGTTATATATTAAAGACTTATAGAAAGAGACCTTATAAAAATGTAAAAAATGTATTACTGGCACGCAAAACCTTAAATTAGAGTGAATAAATGAAGACTCGGCACGCCACTCCTGAAAGGTTGCCGACCCCTGATATAAATTTTTGATAGTGAGGATAATTAACTACTGGAACAATTTACCAAAGGTTGTGGTGAATTCTCCATCACTGACAATTTTAAAATCAAGATTGGATATTTTTCTACAAGATATACTCTAAGAATTATTTTGGGCAAGTTTTGTGGCCTGTGTTATACAGGAAGTCAGAGTAGATGATCACAGTGGTCTCTTCTGGTCTTAGAATCTACAAATCATTTGGTATTAGGATGACCATCTTTTCAAAAGGCAAAAGCGGGACACATGCAGGAGCCCTGCCCCCTCCATTGCCCTGCCCCTACTAATCTTTTCCCCTGAGGCTCTGCCCTCTGCTCCTCCTCTTCCCCTGAGCCTGCATACCTCCTGCTCCTCCTCTTCCCCCGAGTCCCCACACCACCTGCTCCTCCTCCACCCCCGGAGGCCCTGCCCCATGGCCAGGCCAGAAGCCAGAACCAGGCCATGGTAAAAGCTGCCTAGGGAGTCCGGGCCACTGTGAGGAGCCCTGTACCTCCATCTGTCCTGGGCGGAGGGCCAGGGTGCCCAAGAGCAGCCCCTGACCCATGACCCCGCTCCCTGGGGTGCACCCCCCAGGGCAGATAGAGGGTCTGGGGCTCCTCACAGTGGTTCAGTTAACAAGAAATCCAGAAATATTCAGCAGCATGCTAACATGCACAGTACATTTGGCAAGACTGTATGTTTGAATAAAGATTTCAGCATGAATTTTGACAGGATAAAGCAACCAAATCACTCTTAAATAGTCATCAAACTATATAGTTTATATTCATCAATGTACAGTGAACAAAATAAGGCTGAAGTCATGGAAGAATGAAAATGAACATCCTCAGAATATTGTGTTCAGTGGTCTGCTTCCACATCTAATGCCCTAAAATGCTCCTGCTTTCACATCCTATCATTGCCACTGCAATATGAATGACTAAAAGGCAGGGCCGGCGCAACCCATTAGGCGACCTAGGCGGTCGCCTAGGGCGCTAACATTTGGGGGGCGCCAGCGCCCCGGTCGTCAGCGGTATTTCGGGGGCGGGACCTTCCGCCGCCTAGGGCGGCGAAAAAGCTGGCGGCGCTCCTGCTAAAAGGTGCCTCCTTCCTCACTGTCAAGGCTGAATCCCCACTCTGTCACTTCGAGTGCAGAAGGTGGGGGCCCGCAAGGATTCTAAAAATTAATACTTGTCACTCCAGGCTTGTATTAAACTCCCAAGGTCACAGCTTTTCTTTGACCTTGGCTCGGTAAATGCTGCCATCACCCAAATGCAAAAAAACAAACAAAAAAAACCACTCTGAACCCAGGAAGGAGCACTTGGAAATTCCTCCCTGTGGGGTACCCCTAAACCCTTTCACCCCCCACTCTGGGGAAGAGCTGAGAGAGAAAACAAAGGAAATTAGATGTTGCCACCAGCTCATATGCACAAACCTCTTAGGCACAAAAAACATCCAATCCTGTTCTTAAAAAAGGTAAATTTTTATTAAAAACAAAACGAAAGAAAATACATCTGGAACTTAGGCTGTTGCTAGATTTTAAAAGAACAATTCCAAAAATCAAGCACCCAAAATAGCTTTCTTGGGGGTTCAGCTTAAAGGTTATAAGCAAACAAAAGCATCTGGGGTTAGCACAAAGGAGATCCACAAGCCTAAATAAATAAATAAATAAATTAAAGAAATAACCCTAATCGCGTCTTTTTAGACATGCCCTAATTTTACTTACATATGAGGCTTCAGATAAGTAGGTTTGAGGTATGAATTGATAATCTATAATCATACCTGTCTTAAAGCTGCTTACAGCATTGCTGCTCCGTGTCCCTGCAGCCCAGAGAGAACAACACACAAAGGGAAAGTTTCTTTCCCAATTTAAAGAAGTTCCACTTTCCCATTGGCTCTTTTGGCCAGGTGCCCACTTCCTTTTCTTTACCTCTGGGACTTTTAACCCTTTACAGGTAAAGCAATCAGAGAACAGCAACCAAGAGGGATTTTACAGGTAACTGTCTGGTTGGGTGTCCATAAAAGGGAGCTACCCCCTCCCCTTCATTTATGACACTCACTTTGTCACATGCTAAAACAAATAAATTCTATTTCAAGCCCACAAAAGGATTACACATGCAAAAGGTCGCTAATGCCTATTTATATAGCTGGAGCCACAAAAGGAGATTGTGAGAATACAACTACAGTCATGATCAGGTTGAAGATATAGTTTTCACACAGTCAAATATGGCTATGATTTGCGACCATGGTAGTGTATGAATTCAAAACCAAACACATTTTAGTAAATATTTTTCCTTGGCTGAGAAGCCAATATTAAAATCCACCACCACCCTCATCATCTAAGTTTACAGTGCTAATCATCTCAAATGACCCGACAGTTTTTACAAACTAGAATTACTTTAACCACTACTGAGGGCTTGGCTACACTGGCAAGTTACAGCGCAATAAAGCCGCCCACAGCGCTGTAACTCACTACCCGTCCACACTGGCAAGGCACGTACAGCGCTGTATCTCCGCAGATACAGCGCTGCTTGTACTCCTCCTCCCCCTGAGGAATAAGGAGAATTGCGCTGCTGCTGCTGCACTGCGGCGCCAGTGTAGCCGCCCAATGCATACTGATTGGCCTCCAGAAGTATTTGGCAGTATCCCACAATGCCTGTTCTAGCCACTCTGGTCATCAGTTCGAACTCTACTGCCCTGGCCTCAGGTGACCAACGGTCAGACCCACCCTTTATATTCCCCGGGAATTTGAAAAATCCCCTTCCTGTTTGCTCAGCCAGCCAGGTGTGGAGTGCTATCAGCGAATCTTTCCAGGTGACCATGCCTCCACGCGCCAGGCGAGCCCCAGCATGGAGCAATGGCGAGTTGCTGGACCTCATCAGTGTTTGGGGGGAGGAAGCTGTCCAGTCCCAGCTGCGCTCCAGCCGTAGGAATTACGATACCTACGGGCAGATATCAAGGGCCATGATGGAAAGGGGCCATGACCGGGACGCTCTGCAGTGCAGGATTAAGGTCAAGGAGCTGTGGAATGCCTACCGCAAAGCCCGCGAGGCAAACAGCCGCTCGGGTGCTCCCCCCACGACCTGCAGATTCTATAAAGAGCTGGATG